>VZSF01007519.1:1667140-1700545 GCA_013398295.1 Chionis minor | reverse complement strand
GGGCGCGGCGCGGAGGACGGGCAGGGCCGCCGTGTGCCAGCGCCGCTCACCTGCCGGCGCCGCGGCCGGCGGGAGACAAAGGGAGGCGGCGGGCAGCGGCGGCCCTGCCCGGCCCCATCCCGCCCCGCTCCCGGGGGTGGGTGTGTGTGTGGGGGGGCTGTTCGCCGCCCCGGTGTTCCCGTGAGCGCGGCGGCCGCCGGCGGTTTGGCCGGGGTGAGTGGGTGCGGGCTCGCCGCCCTGTCGATACCCGCTCGCCGGAGTCAACAACTTAACAAAAGCCCCCACCGAGGGGGCGGGGGGCGCGCTGAGGCGCGGGGTGCTGCAGCGTGGCTTGAAAAGTTGTCCTGACAGTTGTTTAAAAGGCATCGCTTATTCAGTGCTCTGAGTCATCGGTAATTATTAAATGGTTACTTATTATGCCTCCAATTTTTAAGGAAGTGTGAGCTCTGGGAAGCTGGTTCACCTGGGAGTAGTGCTCGATTTCCAACCTGTGTTAGTAATCTCTGAGGAAACAGCAATGGATTAAGCTTGTTTTCATAAAGCTGACAAGTTGCCTGCGTTTTGTCTATATTTGCTGTTTGCATTTGCATCTCTGTGTCTATTTTTGTACAACTTTTTGCATGCTCTAGATGCACACTTTGCGGATGGTGGTTTTTACAGGAGCTGGTGAGGAGGGCTGGGTGTCTGCATGGAAATGCTGGCTGAGGAGTTAGTTGGGCTGGATAAAGAGTGGTGTCCCTTGGGAAGAAAGGTAGGAATAGGGCTGAATTCTGAGCAGGTTGTTGTGGGACTAGTCTCCTAAGCAGTGGTCATGCAGTACGGCTTGAACCCCGAAGAAAACTGCCCAGGGAGAAGCAGAACCGTAGAAACTAGCCTGGCTACAGCTCACTATCTCATCTGTCTTGAACTGATAAGAATTTATCCTAATTTAGCTTCACTAATTGAGTTTATTTCTGTATCAGCACTGCGGAAGGGTTCGTTTCAGTAGCGGGTGAAGTTTGATGCTGAAAATGGAAAAAGATTACACAAGTCAACTGCTGCTGCTTTGTAGGACACTATGAACAAGGTCACGCAAAGAATTTTAAGGCGATCGGTTAATAGCCTCAGTGGCATTTTTAACAGCTTATCATCTGTTTGTATCGCGAAGTAAGCAACGGTTCCATAGCTGTGGTGAGTAAGGTTTTGTCCGAGAGGAAAATAAATGGCAAAAAGTCTTTTTAGTGTGTCTCAAGCTTCAGTTGCCTGGTTCTAGAAGAACAGAAGGAAATACCCTGTGCCTGATAATTTCAGAAGAGAGGTATGAAATGCCTGTTATGTACCACCTGATTTTTCTTCTTTTGCTGCCCTTTAGTTATAGGAGAATGCTGAACTTGGGGGTTGACACACGATCACGTTCCGTACACATGGCGCATGATGATACCTGTGCACACGCGTCTGCCTGCCTTAGGAACGTGCTTCTTTCAGGACCGTTTGCATGAGCTTCCAGATTGGTCCTGCGTGGTTCTGCAGTGGGGACTGCTTCGCTGTGGGGCTGGAGATGTCCTGGGAAAGGCTTTGCTCCTGGGGGGCTGCCTGGGGAGCTGCCTGGCGCTGTGGTGAACTCGGGTCCGATCAGAAAAGCTCCCGGTTTGTGTGGATGGGCGTGAAATGTGGCCAGGGGCAGATGCTGGGTTTGCATCCCCGCCGCGGGGAGAGGCTGCAAGAGGGGCGCCGTGCTCCCCATTGCCCCCCCCCCAGGGCAGGAGCAGGTTGTGCCGCCCGGGGCAGGGGCACAGCAGGAAGCTCAAGGGGGGGGCAGAGGGAGGAGCTGACCTCTGCAAACACCGAAGGTTGCCAGCCTTACTCAGCCTTAGCTGAGTCAGAGGTGGGAACGGTTCCCATCGGAAATGGCAGCCTGAAAAGACAGGCGCCGCGGGAAGGATGCCCTGGCCCCTCGCCCCCCTAGCACCACAGGGTACTGGGTCGCTCCGGGCTGCTGCACCCACCGCCATGCGTGGGGAATTGCGAGTGTCCCCCCCTCTCCTTAGGGCAGCCACGAGTGCGCTGTGAGAGGGTGGAATGGATTTCCACATCCCCACCACCCCGTGATGTGATGTGGCCCACCTTAAATTAGTTACCCGGCAGCATTCGGGTTCTTACTTTACCAGGTGAAAAGTGTGCCCTGAGTCTGTTTCTTGGTATTTGTGAGTAAGTGTTCTTAGGCTGTTGTTGTCAGTGGAGCTATTCGTTGTTATTAATCTTTTAATGAGGCATTGAGGCTTTATTTAAGGTATTAAAGCTTACAGATGTCCTCTGTGGAAGTAAATAATTTTTCACACTTATCATCCTCTAATTAGGGTTCTTCAGCATTCTTTACCAAAGCGGGTGCCACCCAGCGTTGATGGTAAAGAAAAAAAAAAATACAGTGAGGTTACAAGGTCTGACCTGCTGTATCGCTTCGGTTGGTGACTAGTAGCACAATGAAGTCAGCACTCCAAATGTCACTATTGCGTGTTCACATCCGAATTATTCGAAGCCCTGAGAGCAGAGGTTTGGCCAAGGCTTCTCGTGGCTCTTTAACCCGAGTTCTATGAGACAGGTACACGGACCCCTGAAAGGATGTTAAAATTAGCTCTCCCCCGAGCTATCCTGAAAGGACGTTACAATTAGCTATCCCCTGTACCTTCTGTGGCACAACAGCTGTGTTAAAAAATTCAAACAAAATAAAATTTAATGCATTAGGATCAGTGAAATCAAGGCCATGGTAGTTGTTTGCAGACCTGCAGGATTGATGTTTATGTTTGTTAAACCTACTGAGAAATATTTCCCACCTGTACCATAGGTATCTCTTGCTTCTCTCTGAGGCGGAGGGAGTAGAGCCTTGCGTGATCCTGATGATGTGATCTGTTTATAAAACCGGTTTAGTGTTCTGGCCAAACACAGAACACAGCCTGTCTCTTTTTGATCGTATGTTCAACATTACCAAATGTTCGCTATTGACTTGATAATTTTGCAGCTTGGATGAAAGAACAAAAAAATTGTGCTGCTTTTGTTTAGGGTTTTTTTTTTTTTTTGGAAGGGGATGAAGCTGCAAAACTGACTTCAAAAGTGGATAGAGCTATTTTTGTATCTGCTATATTTTATTTAACTTGTATTTCTCAAAATTCTGGTTTTTTATAGCATAAAATGCTTATTGAACCTATCTGTTTTGGAAAAATGTTAAGTGTGTGTTCTCAGTAAATAGTTATATGGAATTGGCAAAGAGAAGTGAAAAATGCAAGCTTTTGAACATTCAGTAGCCCTGTGGGAAACCAAAGGCTTATGTTCTCTTTTTAGTTTCTGTATGGGAGAAGGAAAAACAGTGTGAATGGGTCCTCATCCTACATTTCAGCTTCCAGGGTAGCAGACTTTACAGGTAGACTGTAACTTGGAAACGCTTGCATTTTTCTGGTGTATGACCTTGAAGCCATGAAAGGGGTTGGTAGCAGCTTTGAAAGAAGTGTTGAGAGGAGTCAGGTTTAGTAACAAGGAAAAAATAACATTTGTATGGCAGAGCTTCCAAAACTAGGAAGAGAATGGGAATGGCTACAGTTTGTTCATGTTTACCTTCTACTATGGTTGCTAAACAACTGCAGATCTGCACTTAAAAATACCTATTTTTGTAGAACAGCAGGTAAGCAAGTTGTTTTGTGCAGAGGCTGTAAATAGACTATAATGCTGTGAATGTCAATGTACCATTTTATGGTAGAGGGAGTAAACACCAGAATCCTAGCATTCTTTTCTACTGCTTTGTGTTCCTACTGTCAGCTTTGTTGAATGTGGCACCATCGTTCCTTCTGCCAAGTCCTCAATAAGTAAGTCTGACCTTGTGATTCCATTTGGAGTCGTGTCAATGATGGTAGCGTTCAAGTTACCTGTAGGAAGTGCTTCCTGGAAGTAAAAGAGGATGGACAGTGGGAGAGACAGACAATTTAAAGGCGGGTACTTCTGTCTTGGCATCATGCTTGAGCTTTTTACTTTCTTCTTTTTCTATCAAGTTATGTGGGAAATGTTTTTTTGCGTGTGTTGTTTTTTTTGGTTTTTTGTTTGGTTTTCTTTTTTTCCCCCAAGGCTCAGACCAAATGCCAGAAATGATGAAAGAGAAGTTGAAGAACTGTTAGGAGTTTCTGCTTCTGCTCTCCCCAGAAGTCCTTTTTTGTCATTCTTTCTGTCCTTAGTCCTTTTTGGGGTAGCTGTGTTCACTCTGCGTGTGTGTGCCTGCATGGAATTGCACTAGTTCCACTCTGTGGCAGGGTAACTGCTACAAATCTCGTCGCAAAGTCTTAACTTGCAGAGCTGCAAGTTTCTACATAATTTTTCTCATTTGTGAGACATGCATTTTTAAAAAAAGACTTATTTGTTAATCTTTATAAGATTAAATGTGGCGGCATTTTATGTGAATTTTCCTACATTTATTTGAATGCTAGAGATCTTCCCCTTATATGCTTTGACTTTCAAGATTAAGAAATCATATCTATCGTTGTTAATTTACTATGTTGTGTTCAGTGTAAGTTGGCAAGACTGATGCTTATCCGCTCATGAATTGTGACGTTAATGCTACATGATTAAATAGTGATAACTTACATTTCACGGGTGTGGATACAGTGGTTTTCTGGATTATAAGATGCTGAAAGTCCTTCTCAAAATTTTCATGTGTTAGCCTTTCATTTATTACCCATTTTTGGTTTTTGTTTGTAATCCTGTTTCATCACTGTTGGGTTTTTTGTTTCCGTTTTCTGTTTTAACCCTTAAACTTTTGGTTAGACCAGGTTTTCTGGAAGGTAAATACCACAGAATGCTTTCTTAACAGCAAAGTAAATATATGAATTTAAACCACTGAAATCAAAGTATCTTGCAAACGCTAAATACTTTTATTTAATACTACCACGGTTCTAGATTAAATTCTATGTTGCAGTTATACCAGCAGTTCAAAGAATGAAATAAAAAGGTGATTATACCACCTGTTTTATAGACAACAGCTAGGTGCAGAGGCAACATGATCTGCAGCATCAGCCAGTGTGGGTTGTGTGGCTCCCCAGTCGTCATCTTCTCCAGTTTGGTGAAGGTTTAGCAGGCTCTGGAGAGCCTGCGGCGCATGTGGGTCAAGGATTGCCAGCCCACGCTAAACCTGATGACAGGAGTGTGGCACTGGAGGAAGATTTAAGGGGTTTTATAAGGATTTTGGAGCATGCTGAGGAACTATTGAACTGAGAGAGGAATCAAAATAAGCAAATAATAATCTTCTGAATATTTTGGTTAAAACCAGTATAGTAACACAGTTCCATGAAGTAATTAAGCCTGTGCGTAAGCAAGACATTGACTCTGACTTGTCCTCCCACGAAGCCCCTGGTGATCAATGTTATTCAGTAATAGAAACAACAGGCTTAATAAGCAACTTGATAGCAGGAGGCTTATGTGAATAGGAGAGTTAAATTGGTGTCTTAAAGTGTTCTTCCGACTTTGTGTTTCATCACTGAGGAAAGGTATCCAAACATCTTGCATTTTTCCTATCAGTTTATTAGTCTGAGGTTGACATGAATTGAATAGGCAGGGTTATTTTTGAAATTATTTTCTTCTGAAGTGCTTTTGGACAATTACTTTATTATGTATCTATTTTTTTTTTTCTTACAGCTCTGACTGTAAACAGGAAAATAACAGTTCTTAAACAGAATGTGGCTTACCTTTTGCCTGAAAAGGTGAAATCTTTTCAAATAGAAATGGCTGATAAAGGTGGGAAGATCCTTCCAGGACAATTGTACATTGAAGTGGAGTACGACTATGAGTATGAGGCCAAGGACAAGAAAATTGTGATTAAGCAAGGGGAGAAATACATCTTAGTGAAAAAGACTAACGATGATTGGTGGCAAGTCAAAAGAGATGAAAACTCTAAACCCTTTTATGTACCAGCACAGTATGTGAAGGAAATACCACGAAAAGCGCTGATGCCACCTCTTAAGCAAGCAAGCATGCTGCCAAATAACGCTTTGAAGCTGACACATGGATTACAGAGATCAACTGAAAATGTGAATAAGTCACCAGAGCTTTCTAGTTTTGGAAAATCTTCTCCAGTTCAAGTGTCTTGCTTAGTTCGGGATGCCAATCAAAATCTGGGACCAAACAATAGCCCTGGTCAAACTCCTGGTTTGAGTCTGGACCTCACCCAGAACAACGGAAAACTTAACAATGAGTTGCAATCTCCCAAGGTTTCCAATCAGTATAGAACCGTCTCCATGGGTCATTTCCCATGTCCAGAGTTCATGGAAATAGAAAAGACCAGCTTTTTGCACGAACAATCTTGTGATTCAGCAGGAGAAGGCTCAGAAAAAATTCACCAGGATTCGGAGTCTGGAGATGAACTCAGTAGTAGCTCCACAGAACAAGTGCAGGTAAGATAGAAAACGGTCCTTGTAGATTTGTGTGTGGTGTGCTTATTTGGTTTTTTTTTCCTTTTGTTTCCTTATTGCCTTTGCTTGGTACATTTTTGAGTTTTATTCCTGATAGATTCGGATTGTTTAAGTAAAAATGTTTTGTCTCAGCACGAACTGGTTATTCAAGTCCAAACAGTAGATCTGTATAGCTCTGTTCCTTGCAGAAATACTTTGCTTTGGGGATTAATTCTATTTACATTATCCTGTTATTGAATGTTACAGAAATGCTTTTGTTCGTTCTTTATTAACAATGTTTTAAGATCACACTGAATTTGGTTTATATTTTCTTCTAGAGAAAGGGAGCCTACTGCTGTAACTCCTCACTTCTTAGCTTGATGAAATAATAGTGCTAGTTACTCTCAGCTTTTCCTGAACGTGTGTATATTTAGTGTAAGAGCTATACATTGATGTATTAGTGACTTCAGTAGTTTTAAGATGGTACACTTAAAATATATATGGAGTTTAAGTTCTGGCCTGATTATTTTATTTGTAGACTCTTGTTGTAGTGAGTCAGCCTTGCCAATTCTGCTTCTCACAACTTTTACTTTGTATTAAAACTCCAAACATGTGAGTTTGTTAATTAGTATGGAAGAATCTCAGGAATGATATACTCCCACTTCAGGTTAAAACTGAGCATTGATGGCCTTTTTTCCTTAGTAAAATAGTTTCTCTTGCTTCTTAATTTTTTTTTTTTTAAGCAGGCCTTCCCCACCCCCAACAAAAGATTAGCACTCTGACTTAGGTAATCAGGTCACTTCTGGTCCGGGTAGCCAAGTTGATTAGTCTGTTGTAATTCCAGGTTTGTTCATGAACCAATGATGTATGTGTACATGCCTATATTTATCTGTGTGTGTGTACACATAGATAATTCCCCCACCTCACACCCCCAGCTTTCTGTAGGGACATGTTAAAGTATTTTAAAATTCTAAGGTTAAAAACTTCCTACTCTTGAACTTTCTTACTCTGTGAAACTGTTGCTTGGGTACAAACTGATCATTGCAGTAAACCCCACTTGCCAGCATGTATGCAGAGTACCAAAGGAACTCACTCAAGTGTGGTATTCAAATAGAAGTTGATGCCAACTTTAGAAATAAAAAATCTGGAGCTGTGAATCGGTACTTTGCTAATAAGACACAGTTAAGACAAAGCTGCTTAGTTAGTGAGTGAGTGTGGGAAGTTCTTAAAGATACAAGATTGGGTGATTTATGTAGTCTTGAACTGTATAAGCTCATGTTTATTGAAATACTCAGAATCAGTTTTTCAATATTCTACTCTACTCTTGGCCTCATTCTTGAAATTCAGAGTTTCTCTAGTTATGGGTCTTCATGCCTCCAATATTTGTGTCTTATGACAATTTTATTTTAACTTTCCTGCTCCTGCAAATAATAAGGAATAATTAGGATTACTGAATTTATTTTATTTTTTAGTAATTTCTTGCTTATGCGAGGGGAATATTGATCAGTTTTCTTGCACTTTCTTTACAGTAGTGTCCTAGTTCACTGTAGCAAGCCACTTAGAACTTGGAAGGATAAAATAATTATTAGATATTTATTTTGGAAGCATGTGTAGTAGCCCATCTACTTCATAGCAATCGACTGCCCAACAAATTATGAAAATACTAGGCAATGTTTAGAAAGTATATCCTACTTTAAATAGCTTGCCATTTGATGTTAAGACAGCTCCTTCTACTGTGGTGACTATAGTCTGATGAATCTCCTTGTCTAAAGTGAATGATATTAATGTTACATGGGTGTCTTTTGTCAAGCAGTAAGAAATATATGGCCTGCTGCTCAGTTTCCACTGGACTTTGACTGTTGATGCAGTGACACTTAGTTTTTTCACCTTTTGCNATGCTACAACCTATTTATAGGTTTGTATTTGAGTGGGGAAGCTCTGCATGTATTTGTAGACTTCACTGGGTTGTAGAAGGTCTGAAGGTGGGAGTGTCCACAGTGCTTAAAAACTATGAATCCTAAAAATGCTACAATTTGGCTGTGGAAAAAGCATGGTGCTTTTGGACTGGTGTTACTGAAGAACTTGTATGATTGCGGTCTTGGGCAACAAGTGCGTTGATGCTCACTGCGCCTTGCAGTTGTCTTATTTCAAACTCTGAAGTAACTTAATCTCATCATGTGCAATCACAAGCTCTTTAAATACAATGAAAATATTTGACATTTAGTAGCCATGGGGATTAAAGCAGTGGTAGCACTGATGTCACCGTTAGCTCAGTCTAGATATTCAGAGTGCCAGCCTTCTCACTGGAACAGCCCCACAGTTTTTTTTGAATTCTTTCAATAATGAGCATTGTTTGGTAGAAATCAGCTGTGCAGAAATTAATGGCTCAGAAAGCTGTTTTTATTGCTCTTAGTCTGTAGTGAGAACATCAAGTTCCCGGCTTTCGCGCACAAACAGGATTTCAGTTCACAAGACTGACTGTGGTTCTCCCTCCCCTGCCTGCTGTGGAGTTCAGTTTTATGCAGTCTGCATTATAATAAACTCTAAGCTACAGGTGTTTTCTCCTAAATTTGTAAGATTAAAAGCAAGAATGATCTTAATACCTTTCTGTAGGTGATTTTTTGGTGGGGATTGAGGTGATATTACTCAGCCCTAGCCCAACCTTCGGTGTGTTTTCAGTATCTTGAATACAAATGTATGAGATGCAGGGGAATGCTTCTATTGTGAGATTCTTCTAAGAGGTAGTTACATTATTCTTTGAAGATTATCCTCCTTCTCCTTTCCAGTAACAAAGTGCAGATTCTGCAGCTGTACAGTCTCCAGCTCCTAGGCTTGCTGGCTGTGGAAATACTGGAAGATCCGGAGTCCCCAAAGTACTGCATAAAGGAAGGATTTTTTTAGCAGCTGAAATATTATATGAAGCAGAGGATAGAGAGGTGACAGTGTGAGCTGAAGAATTTGCAAATGAAGATGTAAGCAAACGATCTAGTCAAGAGAAAGATCAGGACTGGGTAATGAATATTCTGGACATTTTATGCAAAGAAATTCCAACTACTGCGTGCAACTCTGAAGCATAAGGCATGGTAAGAATCAGATGTTAGTTTACGGACTTGAACTGTAGGAGGTAATTTGAGGAAGTTGGGCTTGAGAGGAAACCAGCTCCAACTTCGCCAGATTTAGATCTTTGGTGGAGACTGTAACTGCAGGCAGAATTGGAAGTGGATGTAGTAGTTCAGGAGTGCACAGCTGGGCATAGGAGTCACTGACACAGTGGTGGTGCTTGAAGCTGTGAGAATCAATGAAATTCAATAAAATTTTAGGAAAGTGGTGTCAGGTGTGATGTCCTGCTCCCACAGGAAGGACAGAATATATTCCTCAGAGAAGCCAGAGATGAGGGGGGAAAGGAAAATTTTGAGAGGAGAATTCTGTCGCAGAAGATGGGTAATACTTGAAAGAAGCAGATGGGAGGGGCGAGCAGTATGCAGCAGAGCCCCAGGTAATTGTTTGGAAGAAAAGAATTTACATGTTTAGGCATGCGTAAACAGGAAAGAGAAGTTGAAACAAAAGTGGAAGACATTAAAAGTGGTCTTGAAAAGGAGCTTTGGGCAGTGTTTGCAGGTAAAATCTACCAACAAGTTTTGAGAGAGGAGGCGTGGAGACAGGGGAAGAGTTGGGTAAGTTCAGAGATCATGTCAAGGATGGTTAGATGTTATCTTTATGAGGATGATTCTTTGGAATAAAATTGTCACAGACAGAAATTTAAATCTGCTTTCAGCAATGCTGATGCATAACCTATGTGAAATAACTTTGTTTCTGATGAGTGTTACCTCCTTTTTTTATCCTGAGAGAGACAAATATATTTAAGAGTAAAATACATGCACTGTCTTAATGTTACTTTTTATGCTTATTCAAAGTTATTTTTAGTAGCAAGGTAGTTTTAATCGCTATAAATATAGACAGTGACCTATTTGCAAAGATTGCTCTGTCTTTCATCCTCTTTAGTAATTGACTACTGCATAAACTGTGAAGCACTAAAGGGGATTATCACTGGGGGGGCTGTTTTGCTTTGATTAATTCTGAGTAGTAAAGGTCTTGTAGAGAAATCTTTCTGTCTTACCTCTGCAATTTCTGTGGGATAGGTGTAACTTTTTTTGTTTAATTGAGGAAACATTTTTTTTTGTATTTCTGTAGATGTGAGAGCATGTCTTCTGCAGATCTTGGCATCCTTGACTTTGTAACTTAGTTGAAAGACTGGTGGCAAAGCGTTAGTGTTAGACTGCCTTGTTGGTCAAACATTAAACCTCTAAAATAAATGGCTGTTGCTGGTTTTGTGGGGCACAGAATGAATTTGCTTCTATTATAAGAAATTTCATGCTATTTTTTGTTTCATTTGTTTGCCCAAGGAATAAATAGTTTGACAGTATGAAGGAAGCACTTTCTAAATAAGCATTTTTTTTCTTAATGAAACTGAGCATGTTTGCAGATTCATGGAGGCATGTATAATGCAATACTTTGAATTATGTTTTAAGTACCATCTTTGTAATCTCTTATCTCCTTAAAATCAGTATTTGTTACTCTAATGATCTTAAATGCTGAAATATGCCCATTATAATGAGGTGAAGAATAAGTTTTAATGACAAGGAATTAAAAGTTTCGTAATTTCAGGAATTTTGTACAACATTATAGCAATTTTTTTGGGAATTCCAGTAACTGCTGCTAGAACTTTGTAACCAGCTTGAAATATTTCCTAAGTTATATCAGTAACTCTGAACGTTGTCTGTCCAGAACCTTTAAGGAACGCTTTTCCAGGCTTCTCTTCCCCTTCCCTGCCCCAGTGACAACAGGTCTGGATAGTTTCACTTTACAGTGGTGCTGTTTGTAATCAGCTCTGTCTCAGTATTTTTAATATGTAACAACTGTGTAAGTCAGCTAGCAGGTAGTTATCCCTCTTGGTCTGAATGAGTAATTCTGGATTTAGGTGCCTTGGAATGAGAAGGCGCTGTGTCCCACTAACACTGCCTACAGCCCCTGTGCTCCTCTGAACTTCCCTGCTGCAAATCAGATTGACCTTCTTTTTTCTTTAAAAAAAAAAACCAAAAACCCAAAAAAACCCAAAAACCAAACCCCCCAAAACAAACCCAAAAAAACCCAAATAAACCACCTAGCTCCAAAACAAGTATTATCTACGTAAGGCAGTTGTGGAAGTATCATAACCTGGGAGACAAGTTGGCTTGTTCTAATATTAGTGTCTGAATGCTCAGCTGAGTAAGCTACAGATCTACTTGGTATATGCAGTTTTGTGTTGTGCTTTCAGAATTGGAAACCAAAATCTAAAGCACTATTAAAATTCTGCAAGTGCCAATGCAGTCTTCTGAATTTCCACCTCGACTTATCTTAATTTTGCACAGAAAATCTCAAAGTGGAACTTCCAAGGCATCAACTTATCTTCGTAAACCTGTGCCTTTGATCTAGTAGAACTACTTACTAGCTCAAATGAAGCTCAAGCTGCAGTGCTTAAGGAATGACAGTCGTCATATGGAATTAGGTTTTGTGTTTTTCTTCTAGAAAAGTGTAATTTGTGGAGTGCAACATCAGTTTTGGTGCCTGCCGTCCCACCTACCTTTTCTTTTGAAGTAGTGCAAAATACCACCCTTGGCAGGGGTGGCAGCAGGATCTCTGTGGATGGAGGAGAAAATGCTAAAGCAGAAAAGCTGCCCCAGGAGGAAGAGGAGCGAGTGTTTTGTCTGACTGCTGCCTGAGCTGAAAGTGGCTGGAGATACCGGAGACTTGCTTGTTCTTCCTTGGCAGTGCTTCTATTGGTTTTAAGTCGGGAACCTCCGGACATAGAACAAACTCAAATTGCTTTGTATTAAACAAAAACCCCTTTGAGAACGTTTGATCATATCTTGTTC
This sequence comes from Chionis minor, assembly GCA_013398295.1. Taxonomy (NCBI): domain Eukaryota; kingdom Metazoa; phylum Chordata; class Aves; order Charadriiformes; family Chionidae; genus Chionis; species Chionis minor. The sequence goes on along the minus strand of VZSF01007519.1, from coordinate 1,688,232 downwards.
TTGCATGTAACCGAATATAAACAATTGCATTTGGTCTGTCTTTACCTGCTCACTATCTAGGCAGTCATTTAATATTGCAGTGCTTGCCTGTGGAATAAATGGGCTGTTGCTTTGTAGAATTCTAAAGAAAGTATCGTTTGTTTCACAGCAGTGTGACAAAACGGTGGGGAACGTATGACTCGGTAGAATAAAATGCAGAACACTTTTTCTTTTTTATAGGCAGCTCTCTCTGGAATAGTAGACATTTGTGCTTAGAAAAAGGAAAGTAAAATCTATGTGTAGCTAGTACCCAAACAGCTGATATTTCTCTGACGTGCCTTCCCAGGTATGTTTGATTTAAAAACGATAGAGAGAAAGGAGTTTTGCCCTTAGGTGGAGTTTGTTCTGATGCTAAAGGACAGTATTTTTGAACAAAACAATCTTTCAGGACAGTAAGAACTGAAGATTTTCAAGGACTGTCATGATGGTGAGTAATGGAGCAGATAGCGTTAGATTACGTTTATAAATTTTGAATTTAGTCTATCTTAATATGGCTTCTGAGTTTAGTTCTTGGGGAAAAATAGTAACTTTTTAGTAGATTATTTTATGAAAGTTCTAGGTTAATGCAGAGAAGCAACCAAACAAGTGTAGAGAATGTCAGTGTTAGGAAACAGACCAAAACAAAAATGCAGAACACTTAATTCTGTGTTATTTCTGTATTTTAAATAGTGTGCAGTTGCCAGCCTCTCTCATCTTGAAAAGTACACACTAGTGCTGAAAATAACATAGAAGAGGTGAAAAGTATGAGCGGAGACGTGGAATAGTTCCTGTTGGAAGGTTTTGCAAAAACTTTACATGCCGGCGAGTGCACATTTAGTATCACTTTTAGAGGACTCCTGATTTTTGTATTGTAATTATTGATCCTGAAATGGCCAAGAGATTGTTGAGAAGTAAAGCAACCTTTTTTTTTTCCTGTTTTTCAACACTTTATCTCCTTGTCCTGTCTTTTTTTTTTTTTTGTAAACTATTTTTAAAGAGACTTAGACCTTGTGTACAGTGATGCTCTGATGACTGGTATAGTTGTTTGGAGTCTATGTTTTGATTAATTCTAGTTCTGTGTCTGATAAAACAGTTTTGTAAATGAAAGCTAAAAGTTGAGGAGCTGTCTGAATGGACTGAGCTTATTGCTTATGTTGAGTTTTGATGTTATGTTATCTGGCTTCAACTTCTGCTTGTAATCAAATTCATGATTAGACCTTACTGGCTCCTGTCTTAAATCTGAAATTACATATTACATTTTGAATTTAATTAACATAGTTTTAATTGTTCCATCTTTAAATGGTTTGCCTGGGGCTTCTGGATAATCTTCATATCATCCAGTTAAACAGATTGCAGGGAAGCTACCTAATTTAGACACAGTGCTGAAGAGTAGAGTTTTATCTATGTTTTCTGGTGGTGCCTAGCATATGCAGTTGTCATCCTTCTCTTGCTTTTGTGGGTTATCGTTCTGTTGAATCACTTGGCCGCTCTAGTCACCGCCTGGCTCCACAAATATTTATTGCCAGTAGAGCACTGAGATGGAGTGGGTGCTGGCGTAAGTGGTGTTGTGACCAAGTATGTCAATAGTCCATATATGCTCCATTATTGCAACTTGAATAGTCATGGATAGTCTAGTGCAAAGTCTGCAAATCTGATGGATCGAAGGACATACCTGCCTTTTTAGTGTCATTGATGTGAGGGGACTTCTGCAACAAATGTGCTTGTGTAAAGAAATACTCTAGTAAAATATTATGTCTGATAAACACAAAAATACTCTTAAACTTTCTGGACTCTCAACTGGTTGTTCAATGAATCTAATAGTGTTGTGTACACATTTATTTTCTGGACTGCTTGATAGATTGCCAGGATATTGTTTAGAAATGATTCATGCTAAACCAGCAGCTTTATACTGTGTTGCACATAACCATTGTTTGTTCTTTAAGTATTTAGAAGAAGCTTTATCCTGCGGTGAAATGTTGTAACACTAAATACGAGGTTCTTGAGTGACTTCGATTTGACTGCTTTTCCTGTTGAAATTGAATACAGGCGCTTTCCCCCACCAATGATCTATAAATGTACTTGGCACTATCCATATTAATTCCTGGTTATCTGCATCTGTTTCAAAGAGCTAATAGGTGGCTGTCATGCATAAGAGCATTGTGCTTCAGACACAGGGGACTATATATGTATGTATATGCATATATTTTTCGATGTATAATTATTTATAGGAAGATATAAAAACTCATGAGCTGCTGTTCTGTTTCCTGATAGCACTTTGATCTTAATTTGCATCTCATAGTGCAACTACCAACTTTAAACTCCTTCACAAAAACCTCATGAGATGTATTCAGCGGAATTGTCTCTTTCTTTTTTTAATCCATCAAATAAGTCAATTTGTTGTGGCTGTGACTCTGTCATTATTCTCCCTCTGAGGTGCTGCAGTCTTAACTTTTAAAGGTGTCTTCATGCTGCCCTAAGGCCCTGCACTTTTCATACCGTAACCTGTGTTACTCCTGCTGCTCGTGCCCGCGAGCAGTGCCAGAGGACTTCATCCCTTCTTCCCGGGCGTGCTTTTCGCAGCCGGGCTCTGTGCCTGCCTTGCTTTGGGGGGGGCTGGAGCCTGAGCTCCCAGAGGAGAGGCAGCGTGGCCCTGCCGGTGGCCCAGCTGTCACCCAGCGTGCTCCTTCCGACCCTTTGCTCCTCACTCACCCTTGTGCCGGTGGCAGGTCCTAATTGCTCGTCTGCTGCAGCCTTCAGCTTTACTTGCTTTCCTTCCTCTTGCTTTTCCCAGCTTGAGGGGTTATGTTCTTCATGTGACTGCCTGAGAAAAGAGGACATTTAGAGTGAGGGAAGTAAAACTTGAGAGATACTTTTTTTTTCCCGTGTTATTCTTCCATGTTCTTCTCACAAGGAGAGACGATTCTCAGTTCCTTCTCTTCCTGAGTTTAAGAGCACTTGTTCCTATAGCAGATTGTGGGCTGTGATGCACCAAGGTGTAAACTTTCCTTTAAATTTGGCTACTTCTCAGTTAACTGTATATATAAACAAACGCCCCCCCAGCCCTCCAAAACCCCCAACATAAACAACAAAAAAAAAACCCAAACCCCCTGTATTACATCCCTTTTTTGCTTTTTCCTTGTTCATAATTAGCTGTTGGGCAAACTTCAATCTTTTTATATCTTCTTAACTCTTACCTGAAAAAAAAAAGTCGGTTTAACATCTAATTTTATTTAAGTGGTAGTTGCAGACTTTTTTAACAACTGTTCTAATGTTGAAACACAAAATTAAGTGACAAAAGTATTTACGCTGGGCTCTGAATTGCAGAAATAGCTGTTCTTAAAAATGAAAGAAATTCTTGCTAGTGTAAGGAAAATAAAGGGGAAGAAAGAGTGCAGAAATGCATGGCTGAGTTTCATACTTTCTGCTCTGAAACTGGGTGCCAATAAACTGTCTGCAAGTACAGAGAAACCGACTAAGGAATATGGTCAAAGGACAGATATGTATATTTTTAGTTCTTGGGAGGGGAGGGGGGAAAGATGTAGCCTAGTTAAGATTCCTGTGAAAATTTTATTGCTTTGTTCTGCTGTAAGCAGAGTGTATAGCCTGTTGCTGAGTGTTTCTGGGATTTTGAGATAGTCTTTAACAGTACAATTGTATACTTGGCTTCAGCATTTAAAAAAACCCCTCAAAATTGATCTTAAAGAAATCTCTAACTTCTTGGAGTTATGCACTGGTTATGGATTGGATGCATTTCTAAAAATATTCATGCTACTATTTGGTACAGTTCTGCAAAATGGAATCATGTTAAGATTAGCGAATGTAGCCTATTCTGGCTCAGTTAAAAGTTGAGAATTAAAAAATAATCTTAGAACCACTGCGGCATAATTACAGGCATTTTTGTGTGGTCTTAAACAGGTACTAAAGGAAATGTTCCTACTTTGCTCAGACCTTGAAATAACTCTTATGTGCCAGCTACTAACACTTTCTTCTTCCTATTATGTCTTTTAAGGCAGAACTTTAAGCTGAAGTCTCAACTTAAATTATTATGCATGTGTCTTGTCTGGCATGAGACTTGGCTTTATCCTTCATTGCCAGAAGAAAATGTTAACGCATTATCTAATAGTAGATGTTCTTTGTCTTAAGTCACTAAAATATATGAGCTTGAATGTAAGTTCAAGCAGCCCTAACAAAACTTGGAAGTTTTGATTGTGTGCTGGAGCACGTATATTGTGGAGGCAGTGTTGTCTGAATTTAAAAGGATTTGTGAGATTTTTGTCTTAATTTTTCTCATATATATTTCCCCCCCCTTCACCCCCAAAGGATGCTAATATATGTGGGATTTTTATGATTTATTTGGGAACTTTAACATGTAAAATACAGCGGAGTGGGTATGTATACTGGAGGTGAGGATACATTAACAGCCAGCTTCTGGTCCTGTTAAGAACCCAACTTGTAATGGCAATATAATTTTAAAATGCTTTTCCAGTGGAGCTGTGAACTTCATTTTCATAAGTGCCAAAATTGGAAGTATTTTTCCTGGCCAGGGGGGTTTTAAGCACAAAATACATCTTAACTATTGGTTAAACAAGATCTATGTTCATTTTAAAACCAAACAATTCTCCTTCTTTTGTTTTTTTGCCCTAAGGTTTGTTCGCTTCAGGCAGGTTGGTGAATGTCCCTTTCCAAGGTGCTGGGAGACAGCGAGGATGTCAAAGAAATGCAGTATCCAAATGCAGTATCCTAAAATACTGAAGGCTCCTTTAGAAATGAAATTGCAGTCTCTGCTCCAAGTTGTTGTACAGTAACTTTCTCTTGCACCTTCTACAAAATCTTGCTGTCTGTCCTGGAGCCCACTAATTATATTCAGCGTTACACAGTAAATATGAAAGAATACTGGATCTGAATGCAGATTTAGTAAAGGATGATTCAGTACAGGGACTAGTGGCTTTTAAAGACAGGAAAGTCTAATCTGTTCCCTGTTGTTTGAAACCTGTCAGGTGAAAATTAGTTTTGAAGTTAAAATAATTAAATTTTAGTTTATCTATTTTAGTCATGACCTAAATGAATAAGTGGGAGCGTAACATCTAATTTTAATTTAACTATTTAAAAGATTACTTATTAGTTGAAATTTATGTATGTGAAAAATGATGAATAGTGTGTGAAAATGGCTTTTTGTTTCATCTGTAAACTTCAGTGATGCTTGAGGGAAGGTTTGTGTGAAGAAGCCTATGGAAGCAAGCTATCAAAAACATATCTATCAAACAGCTTCTTGTTCCAAATTCTTTTCAGGTTGGGGGATCTTTTCATATTAATTTATTATGCTAAGCATCTCCATAAAGGTATGCTTTATAACAAGAGTGACATTTTGGTTTTGATGGAGATTTATAAGTGCTACTAGATCCAATTCCATATGGTATGCCAGTGTGGCCAAAAGCTCTGTACCGCCTTTGTGAAAGGTGGCATAAAATTTCAGTGTCTGCTTGATATGGATGGTTCTGTGTGCTGAAATGTACAGAATGCACGTGTGTTCTTAGCAGAGTTTGGCAGTTTAACATCCTCCTGTAACTCTTGCCCTGCGTGTCTCTGGGAGGTACCTTGAGGCTTCGTTGTAGGTTTTGTTATGATTGCTGGACCGCCCATGCCAGACTGTTTGCCCATCCTCTAATCCTCCACTTCAATGGCATTCCCAAAGGGACAGCTATTAATACTTAAAATAAGTGTTATTTAGAAGATACCCCTAATCACCCTGTATACCTAATTGCTACTTTTGTGAAGACAAAAGCATTTGGAGTAATTCTAGCCTAAAACCTATGTAGGTATTCGAAGTTTCCCAATAAGCTTTATCTTTTTAATACAGCAGTTGTACTAGATGTGACCGAGCAGCAGAGTCTTAAGTCATCAAGCCAAATAGGCCTGTTTCTGGCCAGCAGTGTTGCAGAAGGCTCTCTGGGCAGCGGGCTGGGCAGCTTGCAGCACCGGTACTTTACAGACCCTCCTGGGACCTGGAACTCCTATAATGCCTGCAGTTGCCTGTAATTCACATTTTTAGAGGAGCTTGATGGAAATGTCTCTAGATAACAGCAGAGAAATCAATGGCAAACTATTCTTGTGTACAGTAGTTTTAAATACGCTTGTTTTTCTGTCTGTTTTATTCATGGCAATTTCTTGTTTTTTCCAGAAATAGTAATGCTGTAAATACCACTTATTTGTCATACTCTGATGTAGCTAAATGATCAAATGAATGCAACAAACATCTAAAGGTGCATCATTTACTAATGACCATAGTGGAAAAATAACACACCCTTTACACTAGTACATATTTTTCTTGGAGACTCCTAGAAAGTTCAGTTTTCATCCAAGCTGTGCTTTCCACAGCTGCTTTCTGGAGGCTTTCAAGAACAGCTTTATGTGCTGAGCTTTCCTATATACTTTAGTATGGAGATTTTTAATGCGTACACATCCTTAGAAGCATTTTTTTATTTTTTTTTTTCAACAGCTGGGCACATGGTGCTGCAATACTTTATTATACTTGTAGCTTCAATGAGAATGTTCTCCAAAGGCTGGTGGCTCCAGCTGATCCGCCAGATGCTGAGCAGGGAGTTGGAATTGAGCAGCACGGGGGAGGGCTGTGTTTGCTGCAGCCAGCGGCGGGGCACCGCTTGCTGCATGTTGCTGCGTCAGCATGAAACTATTAGCAAATTCTTGCCATCTCAGCTATAATGTACTAATAGGTTTGCTTTATTGCATAGGGTAGTCAAAAAAGCTTGGAATTCTTTAGTAATTTTAAGTAGCACAACATTCCTCTTAATGAAGTTTGACAGCATTTTCTGAACTCCCTCACATTGTATAACAAGAATACCATAAATGCATTCCTGTGTACTAAGCGCTGGTAACTTACTTGTGTCTTTTCCTAATGAAAGCTTTCTTACATAAAGGCTTTTGACACGATTTCTAAAATAGATTCCTGGTAACAAAAGCATCTGTATAATTAGTCCATTTTAATGTACTCAATTTTTTTCAAAGTTTTATATTTGCAAGAAGACTCTGATATCTTGCTTCAGTCAAAAAAACCCTAAACTTTGGTGAGGGTGGGTTTTTTTTTTGTTGTTTTTTAAATTATCACCCCCTCCAGTATCTTAGGACATGCTTTGTAAGCTGGGGTACGTGGTGCACAGGGGTTAGTGTGGCCTCTCACTGGGACCAGCAGCGGTACATTTCAGAGAGGGCTAGTGCCAGATACCTGAATCTGACTTTTTTGTTTTCCTCTCTGCCTTCTGCTTTAGAAGCAGTATTCTGATTTTTTTTTTTTTGTGGCAGTTTAATGACTTCTTCATTTTACTGATAAATTGGAATGGATCTCTGATATCTAGGGTTTGGGGCAATGCTCATTTTAAGTCATCAGCTGTGAAAAATGGTGTTGCATGGCAGAAAGCCAATTCAATTATGTCACTATTCTACTTCTTTTAATTTGTGAAACTGCTCACGGTCTTACAGTCATGGGAGCAGCAGGAAGGGTTACTGTGTTTCCCTGTTTCCCACCTTGGTACTGGGCAGACTGCACAGGCGGTGGGCAGGGACAAGGTGAAGAACACGGCTGCCCGTTTTTATTGCAGGGTCTGGTTCATTTAGAGCTGCGTTCACTCATTTCTCTCTCAAATCTGAGGCTCTTATCTCACTCCTGGAGCCAGACTTCGGGAGAGGTTTTTACAGTCTTAATCCAGCAGTGCTGCTCATAGTCAGGATGGCTCCAGTTTGAATGTAGTACCATATGTGGGAAGACCAGATGCCATCTTTATCATCAGTGCGTCTTTAGCAGACCCTGTCTGGGTTGATCTAACTGGCCTTTGGAGATGGAGCCTTTACCTGAAATATCAAAATACTTGATTCGTCCCCCCGCCCCCTTATTTCTGGCAGCCTGTAGTTCTTTGTTTCAGCTCTTCATAAGAGGTCTTTCATCCTATCAAAACTTTGTTTGCGGAGGACCTGCAAACAAGAAGGGGGATTTCTGTTAAACATTTAATTATGATTAGTTGTTGATACTTGTCTGAAGGAATGAAATCAGCACAGAAAGCTGGAATAGGAGTTTGAGGGTTTTTTGTGTATATGTTTGTTTTTTTTTTTCCCAACTTTTATGTCCTGCTATGTGCACAGTTGGTTTCTACAGCAAGTACAGCATTTTATCTTGAACAGATAGTTCAAAGCCTTTAAGTGACAAAGTTCAACTTAGAATGCCCAATGTTAGGTAGCGGGCTAATTTTTTTTCTTTTCTTCTGGAGTTGTCTGAGAACTCAAAGTTATCACGTGACTTGGGGATAATCGTGACTAACTTCATAGTCTGATTTAGACTGAAAGTTGTAGAAGTTACAGTGAAACAAAGGAAATATTTCTGTTGACCATGTTAATTGTCAGTCCAGTCTATGAATGTTTTCACTTCAGTATACCTCCCTAAATTGAGTGCTTATAAAAAAAGCCAACCCTGAACTCTGTTAGGAGGAACTTGGCTGGCATGCTGGGCCCTTTAACCTTCCTTGGTTTCGGTTTTCATACCAGTGTACAGTTGGAGGTACTGGAGCGGCGCTACTTCCTATTAAGTAGATCTGAGGAATCAGAAAATAAGACATTTTAATTTGATTACTGAAAGCTTAATGAAATGCTAGTTCTTGAAGCACATAATTTCTTATTTAAAATCTTGTAGCTTTTCTATGGAGTGAGCCTGTGACATCTTGATTCTTGTGGTGCTTGACCACTAATCCATACAGCTGCCTGTTCACCAGTAGTCATACTAGCCTGGCAGTGGAGACACTTTCTGTATTTTGTTTAGTGTTTTTTCTGTGTCATAATTTTTAGTTGAATGTTAAGGTTTGATTTATTTTTAATTTTTTTTAAACTTGATCAATAGTTCATGTAGGACACAAAAGACCACTATAACCTGTTCTGACGCCTCTTTGGTAACACATACCAGCAAACATCATACAGTAATTTTCTGTGTGAAACCAATAACTGTTATGTTTAAGGAAGACTGGAGGAGGAGGAGGAGAGATACTCAGATTTAGTTTTGGTTTTGAGGGTGGTTGGCTGTGCTGAGCTTCTGGGGATAGGCTTAGTCCATTGTTGAGAAACTCGTTCATTATTATGCTTTGAATATTCCAGCATACACTTTTTCTAATAAAAATAAGTTTCTAGAACATGTGACACTGCCTCAGTCCCATCGCCAATTACTTTATTTAAGATATAACGGACATACTATAGGCTGTATGCATTGATGCTGTTTTGCAGTTCTTTATTACTATAGCATGTAATCCACAGATTTTTTTTTTTTAATCTTAACGGCCACATTGAAATTATATTTAAACTGCAAAAATTAAAACTAACTGCATCTGAACAGATAAATATCGAAGTTTAGATTGTACTGCAGTTACCTGGAAGCTTAAAAAAGCCCTAAAGCCTGGTTCACTTAGTTTGCAAGACCTCTCTTTTGTATTACAAAATGCAACTTATTTCATCATTTGCTTATTTGCAACTTCTTAGGGAAGACAAGTGACCTGAAGTTTCCTGTCAGTGCTGCAGCTGTGAAAGCAAACCAGGGGGCTGTGGCCACAGGGCTCAGTAAAACTGCTCTTCATTAAACATGTGGGGTTTGCCATCTAACTCATAAAGTTTTTGGTGGTGGGTTTGGTTTTTTTTTTTTTCCAAACTGTACCTGGGAATTGATTTACCATCTCCATTTTTGAGGGCTGTGAGTGATAGTTCACAGTCAAGGAAGAATAATTGAAGCACAAAGCATTTCTGGTTGTCTGTTATGTTCCAGGATATTGCTTTGGGTGATCTATATTCTGTGCTGGAAAGCTTTTTAGAATAAAGATGTTTCTGCTGCCTTTGTGATGATCTCCGAACACAGAAGTGGATTTGTCCATTATTGAGCTTATCAGCTCTGAAAAATCTATGTATTAATCTCACAAAGTATAGCATTGTGTATATTTTCCTGTCTGGTTTGCTTTGCATCTTACTGATATTTTGGGTTAACCAGTAGGCAGGGCAGAAGCTACTATGGGGTTGATGTGACTGAATGAATGGGGGCATGTCCTTATTTTTCTGAAATCTGAGAAGCTCGATTCTCCAAAACTCGTCTCTTGGATCTGTGGGAATGTCTGAAATTGGAAGCGTGACTAGATCCGGTGGAAACTTCTTTCTTTATCCAGGTTAGTTTTGCTACAGGTTGAAGAAAATTGTCCTTGGCTGTTTTATTGGGGGCAGGGGAGGAGGAAATCTACCTTTTCCGTACTAGTATGTTTCTGAATGTTTTATAATTCTTCTGGGTTGTAACTTATTTCAAGCATTGATATACCCTGGAGGCTTGCAGAGGAGAGGAGAATATAGCATCTTTTCTTGCTTAAATTCGTTAAGATATTCCCACCATAGCTGACCCAGGTTTTTCTACTAAAAATTAATATTAGTAATATGTTTTTCTGTTAATTTTGCAAGAGGTGACAATAAGCACTCTGAACAATGTAGTTTTCTTATTTTTCTTAAAGAAAAGTAAAATAAAAACTGACAGACATAGCAGTCCAACGTAGTTAGGACTATATATTAGTCCTTTGCCTCACTACACTTTCCATTCCATCTTGTTTGATGACAATGGTGGCAAAAGTATCCCTTTTCTTTACAATTCTGTAAGGTAATATGTTAGAGTGATAGGCATTTTTTTGTGCTTGTCCGTGCAGACTGGTGGAAGACCTTTAGCTTTGGCAGAATGGATGCACACCCTTGTCTGTGCAACAGCTGAGTTCCTCAGTGCGCTTATTTTGCAGCTGCTGTTGTTTACCTGTTGCCTGAGATAGTCATTATCATAAAGTTACCACCAACTTTTATCTTGCAGGTGCATCAGCCATCAGCATGATTCCTTTTTTCCTGTGGTTAGAAGGGATTGGGTGGCTGTAAGGAAAATATTTTATTCTAGATTGCATATATAAAGTATTGCATGTATTATATTTTACATTAAAATAGTTTTTCTCAAAATACTAACAAAACCACTTTTTTCAGAGATCAATTTATTCCATCCAAGTGGAGGACTTAAGCTAGTGCACAAAATTGCATTTCTCTCTTCACTCTTACCGTTCGTACTGCTAGTGTGCTCTGTACTCTCAGGTGACAGAAAGAGCTGTCCTTATTCAGCTTAAAAATCTTTGTTATTCTGTCTGGTCCCTTCTACTTCAGGTATGTTCTTTAATGCTCCAGTTGCTGTGGTCCTAGGTTCATTGGTTTTATCAGCTGTTGATTTTTCTTATGAAAAACCAAGGACTTAGGCCCAACACTTGAGCTGTGCATACGTGTGTAACAAAACAGCTTCTTACTGTACATTATTAAAAGCTTGTTCCATTCATGTCTAACTTCAGAAGTGAACGTGCTGCCTTTCAGGATGAGGGTTACGAATGTGTGAAGCTATACAAAACCATGTGAGAGTAATAAAAATAAAGAACCCCGATGTGGTTGAAGGTTCCCTGTTTTTCTACCAGGCTGTTGCATAGTTTCATTCCTTATACCTTACTTCTCTCCATGCATAAGTAACTTTTTCTTTGATTTAGTCAGTTTTTTCCCCTGTCCTTAGCAGAAATAGACAACTCTTTACTTGGTGCTGTCTCTATAACCATTTCTGTTTGAAGAGGATTACTTCTTCCAGCCATGTTTGGGGTTTAATGATGCAACGATACCTCCCTGAGAGCCAACCGGTTGTGGAAGAGAAGGTCCTGCTCTCCTGGCTCCGAAGTCAGTCAGATGCTTCAAAAGCATCTCTGACTGACCTTGAAATGACCTGCAGACAGCTAATGAGCCTAAATATGGGGGGATTTTTTGGTTTTAAAGTCTCAATGGGGTTAATTTACTGCCCTTCTAATTTCTTCCATCAGCTTGCTGCAGGGTCACATCAGCATCATGGGGCAGAGGGGAAGGGAGACGGGCTTGCTCCTCTTGGTAGTGGGTGGCCAGTAGACCAGCTTAGCTATATCTTAAAACTGTATCAGTAATCTTTTATTTTCTGAAATAAATTTGTGTGTTTTCTTGTTTTCTAAACATTGAGTTGTTGGCTGAGTCATTTGAACTGTGTGCTTTATTAGTTTAGTAACTTGAGCTGAATTAGCAAAAGCATCTTATGAACTTCTGGTATAAGCAGAAGTGTCAATGTGGCTTCTGCCTTTCTGCACAAAGGAAATTCTTTGCTTGTGTGCATGGGGAGTTAGGGTAACTAACTCATTTAAAACGGCAAATTACTTTTCTCTTGGCTTCCCTTTCTGCTAAGATGAGCAAACCAGTTTTTCCAAAAGGAAAGAGCAAAAAAGATATATATGTATATTTAAGTAGGAGGTATTCTTATGTGTAAAAAAGGATAGCTGTTGGAATAATTTACCTGAAATTAGAAATATGGAAACAATCAGGACCTCACATGTACAGACTTAAGAGCAATTACATTCTGAGATTCCTATTTCCCTCTGGGTTTACCCTGGCTGGATGCCACATGCCCACCAAAGCTGGCCTTTCACTCCCCTCCTCAGCTGGACAAAAGGCTCTTGGAGATAAGGACAGGGAGAGATCACTCGCTCATTACTGTTACAGACAAAACAGACTCAACTTGGGGAAACTGATTTAATTTATACCAATCAAATCAGAGGATGATAATAAGAAATAAAATCAAATCTTAAAAACACCTGCCCCCCACCCCTTCCTTCTTCCCGGGCTCAACTTCACTCCCAATTTCTTTACCTCCTCCCACCTCAACTGGCACAGGGGGATGGGGAATGGGGGTTGCGGTCAGTTCATCACATGCTGTCTCTGCTGCTCTGTCCTCTTCAGGGGGAGGAGTCCTTACACTCCTCCTCTGCTCTATCTCGGAGTCTCTCCCATGGGAGACAGTCCTCCATGATCTTCTCCAACATGAGTACTTCCTGTGGGCTACAGTTCTTCATGAACTGCTGCTGTGTGGGACCCTTCTGTGGGGTCACAAGTCCTGACAGCAAACCTGATCTAGCATGGATTCTTCTCTCCATGGGTCCACAGGTCCTGCCAGGAGCCTGCTCCAGCACAAGCCTACTGTGGGGTCACAGCCTCCTTCAGGCTCATCTCTGGCATGTGGTCCTCCATGGGCTGCAGGTGGATATCTCCTCCCCTCTTAACTTCCATGGGCTGCAGGGGGGCAGCCTTCCTCACCATGGTGTTCACCATGGGCTGCAGGAGAATCTCTGCTTCAGCACCTGGAGCAACTCCTCCCCCTTCTTCTTCACTGACTTTGGTGTCTGCAGAGTTGATCCTCTCACTCCTCTCTCCCACTGCAGTTGCACAGTTTTGGGTCCCCCCATCCCCCCCTGCCCTCTTCTTAAATATGGTATCCCAGAGGTGCTACCACCGTTGCTGATGGGCTCAGTCTTGACCAGCAGCGGGTCCATCTTGGAGCTGGTTGTCATTGGCTCTGTCGGACATAGGGGAAGCTTCTAGCAGCTTCTCCCAGAAGCCACCCTTGTAGCCCCTCCACTACCAAAACCTTGCCACACAATCCCAATATGTTGCTTAACCTAGGTCTGTGTTATTTTAAGAGTACAAATAAGCTTGATGGACAGGTTTTGTCATAATTTTTCTAGTCTTTGGGTGTACAATTTGATTTTTCAGTTTGTCGAGGTACAGCACTAGCATGATAGTATGTAAAATGTAGTTCTTAAAATCATCTGTTTTGAAATTGTATAGCCAGTCAGCATCCTTAGAACATACTTTTCAGATGTCGCTCTCAGTTTATAAATTGGACAGTACTGGAAGTTGCTTGTCAGGTTTTTAATGTGATGTTTATGGAAGTTAATGTTTTCTGAAGGGATTGCCTGTTTCTTCCCAAGTGGGACGTTCTAATCAAGGAAACTACCCGCTGGAGACTTGGGGCACACGAGTAGCGCAGTACCTTGGGAACAGCGGTTGCAAATAATAAACTCAGGGAAAGCTTTGAGAAGCAGATGTGGAGGGTAGCAGCTGCCCACTAAACTGTGTGGAGTACGGCTGCCTGGCTGCTCAGGAAAGGATGGAACCTACCGGCTGCACAACAGAATATATTCTATTTAATATATTAGTAAGGCAAGTCAACAGAAATTATTTTAGTATCTGATTTGATGCGTGGTTGTTTCTTAGGCCGGTTAGCTGCGTTACTAACTGGGGTTTGACTTCTTAATTTATTCCCATAACATGTTTCCAGTATACCAGTAAGTGTACTTCTATGTTTTAACATTTTTCGTACTGTTTGAATACTGGTGATGTTCTGCAGCTGCATATGTTACTAAAAACTTGTAAACGTTGCAGTTCATAAGCTCAAGAAGTTATTCTAACACCTAACAAAGAAATACTAGCACGACAAACGTTTGCAGAATTTGCTGCCACAAGCACCATTTAGTGAAGCAGAGTTTCACACAAGTGAAATCTGCTTTTACAGCAGAGTGAAAGGACAACAGCTGTAAACTGTGTGGGAGTTCTGCGTTTTCTTGTCAAGTGTTTGGAATTAAATACCCTTTCTGACAGAACACATTTGATGACTGCTGCGTTATGGAACTGTTTCTTGCAAATTGTTCTTTTCTGTATTTAAAAAAAACCCAACCTCAGTGAGCCATTAATACATACATATATAGTTTTAAAATTCTTAATAGCTTTGGCTTTTTCCTTCTCTTTCAAATAGTAGAATATTATAACTTTTGTTCTGACTCATGGGGTTTTGGTAACTTGTGTGGTAGTAGTTAGATTTCATTCTGTTTGATCAAATGGTACTTAAGCTCTCTTTTAGGCTTTTGAGCTTGCCTAGTAATACAACTTCAGTAACTTTTGAGTAACTTGGGAATCTTATTGGTGGTGATGTTTACTTTCCCATCTTCACTTTCAACGGGTGCCCAGCTTTATGTGGCTTTGTGTAAGCACTGAACCCTCAAAAGTACATTTAAATACTATGGGATCTGTACTTTTGAAAACGTAAAGTGTAGGAAAAAAAAATTAATAATTGCTATTCAGTCTGAAGTGACTTAAAGTAATGGAAAGTTTTTCTTGACCTTCAAGCTATTATGAGCTCAAATAGCACTATTGCAACCCCCCCAATTGTGTATCACAGGGGCTAACTTTTTAGATGTGCTATGGTTCTGTAGTGATGACAACATAGAAGTATTCCACGAAGATGTTAATAATCTGCCTTAAAAATTACTTTAACCTCTGTGAGGTAAATGAGGTATACAGCTCTCCATTAAATCAGTTAAAACAGTAAATGGCTTAAGTGAGGCTTCGCCAGTACTTGTGAAACTCCAAGAGATTATTCTGTTGCATTGGTTATTCTCCTGTAGCACTTCTAAAACAAATTAAGAATTTGTGTTCTCATGATACTGTCCTTCCAAAAAGGAGTAGCTGTTGGCATATTACAGGACAGTTTTCCACTGGAGAAAGGAATTTAGGTTTTTCTGCTGTTAGTGTTTTTAGTTTTTATAAAAAAAAATAAATCCTTGAGACACATTACAAGTGATTCCCAACAGCTTTACTCTTCACAAATCTGCATTCAAAAATGTACTGCAGGTTCCCCAGAGGTCAAGAAGTGGCAGCAGTTAAACTGAAATGCAGAATAAACTTGGTGTTTCTGCTACTGTTTTTGAAACATTCTTACTACAGAACCAACTCAATACCACTTTCACGAGGAAAAATAAATGTGGAAGTCTACTACTGCATGGCATGTCCAGGTTGTTCCTGATGCTGGCTAGATTTCTGAAACAGGTTACAAATACTACGTTATGTCTGTTGAAAGCATCAGTGCTTTATACGGTGAAGTGGACAGAGTAAAAAAAAAGAGGAGTGAAGGAAATTTACTGGCTGACTTTTCAACATGGCGACTTTGGCCACTCTTTCCTAACTGGGATAAGCTTTCTGTGTAAGCATGTATGAAGTAAAGTGTTTCATATGGTATTTAAATTTCCTGCTATAGGAAAACCAGCTTTGTCTATATCCTTGGACAAAAGCTTTTTTATGGAAGGGAGAAGCTAGATTGTGCAAGTGGCGAAGTACAAGTACGGTAAACACTGTCATCTTTGTGCGTGTTTTACAAAGGATCCCATTGTAAGATCTTATTTCCGTTTTTTAAAATATTTGACATCACTGTTGCAATCCTTCAATCAATTATATACTTTCTTTTATTGCTAAAAACTTCCTAAGTTCATATGTAATAGTTTTGCTCACTGAGATGGTCATAAGCACGACAGAAATGTGAATGCGAAATCTGTAGAGTGTACGGGGGGAAAAAAGAGATTTCCATCAGTTTTCTTTGATCAGTCACTTACGATGGATGATCTGGGAGTTGTTTCTGGTACTCGGAGACGCAGCCAACTGCTCCCCTCTGCAGCAGGCCAGGGCGTAGCACAGAGCCCTCCTGCTCCAGCCGCTCTCCTCTTCCCTTTGGAATTGCTCAGGCATGCGACAGAAGAAGCTGCCTCTTTGCTTTCCGTACTGCAGGATTTTTTGCAGTACAATTCAACGAATCATTGTCTTGATAAGTATGAAAATCATTCAAATCACTTCTTTTGGGCTATTAAGAAAAGGGAATGTATTTACTTTGAGGCTTTTTGCTACACATCTAGATTTTTTTTCTTTAATTGATAAGGCATTACAATATCACCAGAAGGATTTATATTTTTATCAGCTTTGGGACATTTTTTTTTTTGTGTGTTATGGGAAAACTAAAGCAGAAGGGGACTTAAATGGCTCAAATAGCACAAGTGCTTTCTGGCAGAACACTATGTCCTATGTACTAAGACTCTTTGTTTCATAATCTAGTTTCATAAAAGAAAATATAAATAAATGTATTTATATTAAGATGAATTGTATGTAGGTACCTCCAGAAATAGAAGAAAGTAATAGCTCAGCCTGTAATTCAATGTAACTAAAATGCAAAATAGACCAAAAGATAGAATTAGGAAAAGTAAATCAGATGCTTAATTTTACTGTTTTCAATCGGAGGGAAATATATTGGCTAGCCTTTTAAAAAAATGACGTTGAGTGGATCTACTTAACTTTTAAATGGGACATTCTAAACATTGAACTCTTGAATGGCCTTTACTAGACAAATAATTTGAATGATTTGTAAGGGATTATTTTAGTTCTGCATTGCTTTGCAATGTGATTTATTTTTTCTTATCACTTTATAATGACAAATCAACTGAACGTGAGAAATTCAATGTGACTGAATAATATTTGCACTACTATAGCTTCTCTGAATTTCACAGTCAACTGTTGATAGGCTTATAATATTTACTGTCCCTTTTTATGTGTTACTTAGACTTACAGAGTGAATTATCCAGTTCAGTGTTAGGTTGGAGAAGGTTAGTGCATATAAAATGGTTTGGGTTCCCATTTCAACTTAGCTTGTTAAATTGGTTCACTGTCTTCACCTCTGAGGTAGTAGAGGACTTGCTGAAAAATCTCTCTTGTGGATTTTTGGGTATTACTCTGTTTTAAATGTGCCTGAATAAGTTGGAAAGTATGATCCAGAACATGTTTGTAAAAACATAAGCCAAGAGCAGAAAGAGGAAGGAGGAGATGAGCTAATTATTCTAGTTGAAGCCGTCACTTCATGAAAATGAAACTGTAGTGTTTTTGAGATTTCTTTTATATCGTTCCTGTTGAATAAAGCTGGTATTCAAGTCCCAGGCCTTCCTAAAAGGACAGTGGCAATTCCTTGGCAAGAAGCTCGGTTGTTGAGGGAACTGGGATGCTTCATTCCCTGTCTCGGGCTGCTGTGGGATGTGCCTGTTCTCCTTTCTTCGTCTTGCTGCTGTGAAGAGATGGTATTCCCTCGTTTTCCTGCAGTGTAGTGCTGTTCTTTTGCATAAGTATGGACAATTTATTGCTTGTCACTTCATAAAGAGTTCTAAGATGAGATTTGTACTTTTTAAAAATCTTTTAAATTTTTACCAGCAGTGTCAGAATACTGCTACTGAAATGGAAGCTTTTAATTTCAAGTTCGTAAGGCTAAGAAAAGCTGCAAACAGGAGAACTAAAGCAATTTATTTGTAAAGGAGGAAAAATCGTGTGTGGTAGGTCATGTTTTGCAGGCTAGCATTGCAGTCTTTTTATAAGCATTTATGTTCTGGAAGTTTTTATCTTGGACTTAAGTGCTGTTAAAGGAAAAAGGTAATTGCTAGTTTCAAGGAAACTTTGTTTTCTGTCTTTTAATTGCTGGCATCCTCAATGCAGCATGTTTTCATTACATGAAAATAAACCAAAAGCATTTTTAGGTGGTGGATAGGGAAGAGAGCTGTAATCCTTTTCTCTCACAACACTGCAGTCTTACCCTGTTGGAGTGCACTGCATGTATTATTTTTTTTTTTTAAGTTTGCCTTAACTTTGAATACTTAAACAAATACTGACATCTGAAAAAAGCCATTTGTGTAAGGTGACATTAAAATTTAAGGTATCCTCTGAGAAGCTGATATGCAGATATGCATTTTGGTAACAAAAAGTACCTTGTGAAGTATCATAAGTTTGCTTTTTATTGCACTGAGTTCGAGTGCTCTGAGGCCTGATAGCATATCTGTGGCCTTTGTTGAAAATGTTGACTGTTCATTCATGAATGATTAACAGGTTGTTTTATTTAAAGGCACGTATCTGCTTCCTACAGTGTCACTATAAAAACTGTGTGCTGAAAAAGCTGTATGTACAGTTCCTATCTGAAGAATATTGTGTGTTGATCCCGGAAACTTTGTCCTGCCTGCATGAAACTCTTTTCCCTATCAATTTGCAAGGATTTAGTGCTAGCAGACTTTACTGTGAGATGGAACTTAAATACATTAGGCTTTTAAAGTATTAAAATGCAGAGCATTACTGAACTCAGGGAGAGGTGGTTATATTCACCAGGTTGCTGTAGTGCTTAATGGGCTGTACAATTTTCATTCCAGTTGTAGCATCGCATAAGTATTTCTGCTGTCTCATTTTTCTTTATCACTTTTCTAGCAGGAGTCCTTCACTGTTCCGAGCAGGAGAAAGCAATGTGAAAAAGTCTGAGATCCATATCAAATAGCAAATTAATGTTGAAATGTTTTGAGTAGAAGGCATTTTGTGTGTGCATGCATGGGCATGTTGAAGGACGTGTTCTTGTGATTCTGATAGCGAGAAGACAAGGAGTCTCTTGGTAGATTTAATTCCATGTTTATGAACATTGGAGCTTGTTAGTGCAAAAACAAAGCACGGGGAGTGAAGTTCTAGCTGGAGGTCCTCATGTACGCACAGAGCTGTTTAGTGTTTAGCATGTATTTAAGTTTCCCTTAACTGTTTATGTCTGGTTTTGGGAAAACCACCATGGAAGTAGTCAGAAACTATTTTGGTCTTCGTAACACTTTATCTATTCGGATTTACATGTTGGTAATGAGTAGTGGGTTCAGTAAATGAAAGGAATACAGTTAAATTAATAGGCTTTTTGGCTTGAAACTGTTCAAGGCTGCGTTCTGCAAAAACCCTTAACTCAGAGAAGTCACCTTAAAAGAAAGGGCGTGGTGGTGCCACCCGGGAGCTCTGCGGGGACATCTAGTGGGCCCTGCCTCTCCTGCCCACACCAGTGGGGAAGGTACACCGAAGTCAAGCTCGGGAAACTTAGAGCTTTCTAAAAGCTGTTTTTTCCTCACCAATAAATGAGAAGTTCATCACAAAATTAGCCGCGATAAGGCTGGGCGCTGTTGAAGCGAGCATTAGCGTAGACGCAACAGTCCACCTCACTGCGCGGCTCGCGGTATGAGGAAGTGTTATTGTATGCCATGTGGTTATTTAAAATAGTTCCTGATAAGAAAGCTGTATCCCTTAAAGACGTACTTATGAGCTACTAGTCAGATTTTTTTTATGCTTCGTTGAAAGGAGTAACTTACCAGGTGTCTTTCAAAAATCTTGCATTTTTCCTCAAGAAACATGTCAGAAGAGAGAGCAACAGGGAATGCTCGAAACCACAAAACAACCCCCAGTGCTCTTGAAAGTAGCTGGAGGCTTGGCTGGCAGAAGAGTTGGCTGTCTTGTTTGTTGTTCAAGACAAAAGTTCCAACTTACCCATTTCTGGTTTTCAAGGGAATATTGAATTTGGAAGTACTAAGCATTCAGAAGAAACCCCCTCATTACACTTTCCTATCATGTTACTGTTTTAAACTTAACTAGTATGCTGCCAGAGATACATGGCAGGACATCGGCTGTGAGCTTCCAGTATTGGCTCAGCACATCCAGGTCCTGCAGTTTTGCCTGGAGTTGCGCTGGTTTTAATGCTGAAACCCTTGAAAGCCTCAGTGTGAAACCTCTGAGCCGTATTCCTGTGTGTTGCTTGAGGAAAATGTTCTAAAAACTGTACCAAGCATTCTGTGTTGTAGGGTTTCTATTTGGGAAACACTTTTATTAATACACAGAACTGTCCTTTTAATAATGGCATTTCATTGCCTTAATTGAAAGAAAAAAGCAACTGTCAAATGCAGGCCAGACAGCAAAGCCTTATTATCTTGTGTGGAAGAGCAATTTTGGGAGGACGGGAGCATTGTGCAAGCCACCGGCCTCCCGCCACAGCAGCCGGGGCACGCCATGGTGCTGCTTTTGCCACTTCCTGGAAATAGAGGAAGAACCTGAAGGTTTTTGCGTTCCTGGGTGCAGGTGTCTGTTGCTGCTTCAGATGACAAGCCATTAAAAAAAGGCAAGCCACAAAACAACCCCCAGTGCTCTTGAATGAGGGGCCTGGGAGAGGGCTTTGAGCAGCACCTGGAAGTTGATCAAAGTTGCTCTCCCACCATCCTGGGGAATCCAGGTTCATCCCTGAAGACAGAGCGATGATTCGTTCGTAGTAGTGTGTGCTTTATGTTGGTAGTGCTCTCAAGAGCAACTTTACCGAAGCCAGCCATTTGAACACCCTCCAAAAAAAAATTAAAAAAAAAAAAAGGAAGGAGGAGACTTGGATAGTAGAAAAATAGTCTTTTACTGTTCATCGAGTTTTGTAACATTTTTTTTTTTTTCCTCTGAATTAGGTAGAAGAGGATACTAATTGGTTTTGGCTCTCTGATTTTGTCAGTACT
>VZSF01007519.1:1593883-1667088 GCA_013398295.1 Chionis minor | reverse complement strand
CCCCCCTTGTGGTTTGCCTTAAACATACTGTACTTGCTATATCTAGTAATCTGTGTTTTCTCTTTTAAAGGCACACAAAACGAGTCCATGCCTGTTTTAATCTCATTAAGTTCCTCTCTAGCTATTTCCCCTTTTGGTTGTGGATGTTGCCCATATTTGGTTCTAGCTATGGTGCAATCAGTTTATATCTGATTGTGTGGTAAGAGACGCTGTCTTGCCTGAGCAAACTCTGATAATTTATGATTAGATGTGGCCTAGATTAGCAGTTTATGATTTTAATGTTCAAAAGTACGTTATAAAAGATCTTTTATGTAATGCAATATGTTATTTTTTTCCTGTGAAAGATGCAACAAAGAGGCACAAGGACTTGCCTGCAGCAAAGCTTCTGAGTTAAAACCAAGTGGGGGAAGGGATGGTATAAATTACATAGTTCCTTCATTTAGAATGCCTAAATAATATGCCCTAAAATACAGAGATGGCAGTGCATTACCAGGAAACTACTGAGTTTGGTTTAATAGCAAGCTGCTTTCACAATTTCATAATCACAGCTCATGTGAAAAAGATGCTCTTATATTCTGTGTGGTGTGTTTTATAGACTTTAACAATGGAACATCTGAAAGTGTATTTCTCTCCTAGATGTGTTAGTGGCTCATTTGAAAGTACTTGTGCTTTCAGTGAGAGCTGTGGACTTTTAACCGTGTTTTCTGATAGCCTTCATGTTGGCAAGCTATTTATCAATGAGAAATTGTCATTAGTGCGTTGTTTTCTTGTAGATATTTGTTGTTTTACTTGTGTGCTTGTATATGAATAAAATTAAGTGGATAAGAATATCCACTTCTTATCCAGTGGATAAGAATATCCACTTAATTTCTCTGAGAAGGGTGTGGTAATCAGAACACTTGATATTGCCTAAAATATTTTTAAATAAGCATCTGTTTGGAAAGGCATACAGGTAAACCGTCCAGGTGTTTTCCAGAGTTTCTTAGAATGTTGTGCTCGTCTTTCCAGCTGAACTGTCTGTTTAGATCTTGCTGAGAAGATAAAAGTGCCGCTTTACATTCACCATCATCTGTATTAGCAAGAAGGGGGAAAGGTTGGGGAACCATCTTTCCCTAATAAGTGGCATATCAGAAATGCTACGTTTTGTCTTGAACAAGATCATATTGCTTACAGTTCCTGAGCAATACTTTAACTGTAAAGCTGAAGTTTTTCAAAAAGGCAAGCATATAATTATTTTGATGATGATTCCAGTGTATTTCAAATCCACTGTAAGACATAATTATCAGCTGTCATCTGGAGAAATGCTGAAAAATTGTTCCAGTATTAAATAAATATAGCTTGTGATGTTTACGTTCTGGTTAACAATCTAATGTTTTCCTGCCCCAGCATCTTGTGGCTGTCCTTTGTGCTTCTGTACTTAACAACAAACAAGGGAGTTTGTTGGTTTGTTTTTACTACTGTAATATATTCTGATTTGTAAGGGAGCATTCTTAAATTCATTTGCTCTTTAACAATACATTTCTTCTCTCAATAGCCAACTACTCCACCAAGCCAAGGGAGGCCTGATTCACCAGTTTATGCTAATTTACAAGAACTGAAAATATCTCAGTCTGCACTTCCACCACTACCTACAAGTGCTCCAGTCCAAATAAATGGGGAATGGGAAACCCATAAAGATACGACAGGACGCTGTTATTACTACAACAGAGGATCACAGGAACGAACCTGGAAACCTCCACGGTGGGCCCGAGATGCAAGCATTAATAAAGGGGATTCCCAGAGCCATGCAGATCATGAGGTAGTTCCTTCTGAGATCACAAGCAATGAGACTGTAATGCGTATGAATGCTGTTTTGCTATGGAATTTGGTATCGCTGAGTTTTGAGGTGTCAGGGAGTATCTTCATTCATCTCTTTGGTCATGTGTCTTGCTATGAAGTAGTAGACAATTTAGTTAGCTCTTCAGTTGCTTTTGTGTACAAGAATGCATACAGGAATTGTGTTCCAGAGTAGTAAGTTGTAAAAATGGCTTACAGTCCCTCAGCAAGTATTGCAGCTTTTCTTTTAAAGGTAAAGGAAAACTAAGATACCTTGAAACTAATAGGACTATAAATGACAATAGAGTATGACAACCATCATAACTTCACTGACATCGAGTGCGTTCTCTTTCTCAGTGTATTTGGCATATTTTTGGGGGACAAGGGGGGAAAAAGGGAGAGTGTGACTACTTCTAGAAGCAGGATTTGTGGGGATGCGTTGAAAAGGCAAGGGGAGTTATTTTTATCCATATCACTTAAATACACAGTAAAAGAAAGGCAGGGGATGTAGAGGTATTTGCTACTGCTTCATTAATGCTGTGACAGTAAACTTAAATGTGAGCTGGTTTTCTTATAGAGGAAAATATTTTCATAGAGAGGGATTAAGATGGATTTAGATACTGACATGTATATAGAGAACTCCAGAGTTCTGGAGTCAAAACCAGACTTAATGGAGTTCCACAGCACCTTCCACCCACATCAAAAATACTGACACGATTGAAGCTTCTATCAAATTAAAATATATTGATTTTTTTTGTACTTGGATTTATGCATACTATTAACAACTCTATATATTCTATGATGCTTTAAAAATGTTTATTTTTAAAAAGGGTCATATGTGACTGTTCAAACTCAAATTTGATTTAATTCATTAATTCATCCAAGAGGTGGAATAATCATAGTGAATATAAAAAGCAAGTTTGGCTGGATAACTTGTTGCAGCATTTTATTCAACCATTTGTTGAGGAGATTTGAATTTACACACCTGTGAATGATTTCTGCGTGGAGCCTTGGATAGCTGTAGAACAAACTCAGAGAAAGCACAGTTAAAGGAGCAGAGTTTTGGAATCAAATTGTGTTAATTTTGAGAAAATAATTTTCTTCACTCTATGAATTATATCCTAGAGAACAGAAGATGAGAACATTAAAATTACCATGCTAGAAGTTCTGCCTAGCCAAGTGTCTAGGTCTGAGGGTAGCAAATGCTGATGGGAGGAGGAAATCCACCTCAGCTTTTGGAAACTGGATGTACGAGCTTTTGAATAGATTACATTCAGGCCATAAACATATTCTGTAGGTGTATCAATGGATTTTTTTTCATTATGCAAGCCTTTTGCTTTTGCAAAACCTTTGGGCAAAACTGCTGCAGATCTTGCTTAAGAGAGTTGAAGCTTACCATGAAGTTCTTTATGTTAAAAGATGATTTGGGATAATATTTGAGGTGCAGATATATTCCGCGCAGCTGGTTGCTAGGGAGAACCAGACAGTAGAGAGTGTTTATCTGAACTACTATGGTTCAGAAAAAGCAAAGGAATAGTTCAGAGATGGATATTACTGTTTAAATATGCTTAAAGTAGTGCTCTTGTGTTCAAACAGTACTTAGGTTAATTAGTTTCCTAGTTGAAAGAAAAAGCAGGTATTTATCAAGAAATCTACCACATATTTCACTTTTATGTACACTTTTCAAATATGTATAGTTTAGGTGGATTTCCTCCTGAACTATTGCATTGTTTAGTTTTAATTATGGACTGCTCAGAAATTTTAGAGTGCTGGAAGCCCTGTCATAGAAGTCTTCCTCTGGGACATTAGTGCCAGAAACAAGAGACAAAGGAAAAAGGGACCCTTTCATTGCCTTTGGCAACGGCCTTCATAGCAGCCGTGAAGTCTGCAAGCGTTTAACCAGCCAAATTTGCTTGCCGCAAGCTACTGGCAGCAACAGGTAAACTGGTGAAATGTTTGCAGCTGTTGCTTTGGTCTTTCTGACGATGGTCTATTAATTTCTTACTGGCTGTCCTTGTGCTGGATAGGGTGCTGGTTCTGGTCTGGATAAGGTGATCGCTTTTTTTGAGTGGTAACTCTCCTTCTGCCAAGTGTAACTGGTTTTCTGTTGTCATTGTTCCTTCTTTGGAAGAAAGTTCTTCTTCCTTATTGGAAGAACTTCCAATAATTCTTTGTCCCCCCTCACCTGCAAATGATCCTTCTTACTCTCACTCACACCTCTGTACCACGATTTCAGCACATGGTTGCATGTTCAGAAAGCTTCATTTTCTTAAATTTTTTTTATTGCCCATAACTTACTTCAGCTCAGCTCTTCTGTTATTTGTGATGCTTGAGGTATCGCAGGTTGGCCTACAGGTAGTTAACATCTACCAAGTTTTAGCCTCTGTAAGATCAATGGATGGTGCATGCTTTGATTAATTTTTAACTAGACACGAGTTTATATTTACCAGTAGCACAAGTTCCTTAAGTAATTTGTGTCCTCTCTGACTGGGTTATTGAAGTTTGAGTCTAGGGAGATATATGTTGCAAGGTCATGTCAATCCACTTTCCAGCACTCATGTGTTGATTTTGAAGCTGCCTTTTTTTTTTCCCCCCTTTCTCTTCCATTCTGCGTTTGTGAGTGTGCTTCACGCTCCACTGTTCGTGTTCACCTTTTTATTTATGACCCCTGAGTACTTAAGCCAAAATACTTACAGTAATGGGTAACATTTGAGGCCAAGCTACAGTAAAATATAGGACACTCCAAATTTTGTCTGATTATGAAGACTTAAAGCAAATAATGTCTTAATAATTAGTAACAACAGATTTATTATAATAAAGTTAAATTGGCTTTTACACACTACTGTGAGTTATGCTCATTTCCTTCAGATTTAGTAATAAAAGAGCATATACAGGAGGGTTAAATGTTAGTTGTGTCTCTACTAGAGAAGCTTGTATTGTATTAGGTAGCAAAACAACAAGGTGACGTAAAAATGACAACTGTGAATGATCATATATTCTTATATATGTGTAGTGTATTAGAACATAGCTTATAGTTGGTCTTAGAACTTTGTGATGAGGAAATTGAATTTAATTGGATAATTAGGAACAGGCAAAATTGTACTTAATTTGTCAAAGAATTTGGTAACAGATGCGGCACAAAGGAAACAGTTGTAGATTATGGCAGTTATTTGGATGGGGTGGGGGAAGCAATGAAGGCCTATTGACAGGGTCTCTAGGAAAGTGTACAAGATTTTGGAATTACAGATAAAATTTGTCAGAGGTGGTGACTTGTTAATGTATTTGAGGAAGTGCTTAACAGTAACTGGGAGAAATTTTTCAGATAGGACTGTAAAAGGAATTAAGGTGTCATCATATCAGAGAAAGGCAAACCTCTAATACCTAGCTAGGAAACCACAATATGAAGTAGAGACCAACAAATTAACTAGCAAGCTGTAGAAGAGCAACTGGATTTAATTTAAATTGAAAACTGCATTTAAAACATGTGGCCAAGATGCAATTTAATTCCCTGTTTTTGTTTCACAATCAATTACTCAGTATTCTTTCTTCTTATTTTGGTTTTTAGAAGTAGTAGTAACTTTCAAAACGAGACTGGTTAAGTGGTAGAAGAGAGACCATAACTCTTCCTTTTTTTTTTTTTTTTTATTAAATGCATGGTGATGAACTGGTTTTGCCCTCAAGAATTTTCCACGTAAATGGAAAAAAACCAAGACAGACAGAGATATGGGGGCCCTCTTCTGTAGTTCCCTTTTGTGTCACAGCAAGTTCTTAGAAGGTATAGGGCTGGGCAGCTGTCTGCTTACATGGCTTTATTTAAATGGGGTGTAGTATAATTGGGGATGGGACTGAGAAAAAGCATGGATGATAGGTAAAAAGCATCAGCAATTAATACTGAAGAAGTGTCGAAAGTTGGATTGAAAGTTACTGAATGTGGTTAGGCTGCTGTTTTCCCTAAGCCCTGTTGATGCAGCTTTAGCAGTTGTTCACACTAGCTGAGGGACAAGGAATGCCTTGCCCTGGTAAACTTCATAACAACTCAGGGATTTCCCTTAAATTTACATCTGCAAAGGCTAAATTCCTACATCGTATGGTATGTGAGATGAGCTAAGCCTTGAAGCATCAAGACAGCCAGCTGAATATGAGCCACCATGTGCCCAGGTGGCCAAGAAGGCCAACAGCATCCTGGCTTGTATCAGAAACAGTGCGGCCAGCAGGACTAGGGAAGTGATGGTCCCCCTGTACATGGCACTGGTAAGGCCCCACATGGAATACTGTGTTCAGTTTTGGGCCCCTCACTCCAAGAAAGACATTGAGGTGCTGGAGCGTGTCCAGAGAAGGGCAACGAAGCTGGTGAGGGGTCTGGAGCACAAGTCCTATGAGGAGCGGCTGAGGGAACTGGGGTTGTTCAGCCTGGAGAAAAGGAGGCTGAGGGGAGACCGTACCGCTCTCTACAGCTACCTGGAAGGAGGGTGTAGAGAGGGTCGGGTCGGTCTCTTTTCCCAAGTAACAAGCGATAGGACAAGAGGAAATGGCCTCAAGTTGTGGCAGGGGAAGTTTAGATTGTATATTAGGAAAAATTTCACCATCACTGGAGATATTTAAGACATGTAGGTGTGGTGCTGAGGGACATGGTTTTGTGGTGGTTTTGGCAGTGCTAGGTTGACGGTTGGACTCAATGACCTTCAAGGTCTTTTCCAACCTAAATGATTCTATGACTATTATTATATGGGTGCCTTACAGATAGACAAGTTAAAAGTTATTCCTGTTGAACAACAGTGGTTTTTCCAAGAGAATTTTCACTTTTAAGTCTTTTGCTTAGTTTTACATATGTATGGTGTTTTCTCAGTACTGGGAGTTGCTTGGAAGAGGCAAATACAAATGCATTGTGTTATTAGGTCATAATTCCTGTTAATGGTAATAACAATGTCCAAAGTCTACTACTTTGAACAAACGTCAATGCACTTACTATTTAACCATTAAAACATAATGTAAACTTAAATATGTCTATACAGTGTAGCTATTTCACAAAACAGTAGTTCAAAGAGGGCCAATAGCACTCTATTGAACACAATTAACAAACACTCAATAGCACACAAACACTCTAGCACACAATTCCTCAGTCTTAACTCTTAGAGTGTAAAAATGAGACTGAAGGGCTTCCCCCTGCCCAATGGTTAGAAACTGTCACTTCAGAATTTTGTGTTACCACACATGCAAGAGGTAGCATTGTTTAACCCATAGTTCAGATGCCTGCATTCTGTAGGCTTTACACGATACTTACTTTTTTCATGTTATTTTTATTAATGACCCCAAAATTTCCTGTGGGTTTTGCTGTGCTTGGGAAGCTGGCTTGTGTCAGCGTAGGGAGCTTGTGTTGCATAAGCAGTAAGGTACTTAGGAAAATCACACCAAAACCCAATGTGGTGATCATTTGGAAGTGGCACTAAACACATAGTCTCTAAAAACACTGAATTTTAAGAACTGGGGAGTTTCTGATACTTGGGTGGCTTTTTTTTGTAAGATTTTAAGGTTTTCTGGAGAGGTTTTTTGCCTAGTTTAAAACTGAAATTCTGACTTTCTCCTGCTTTATAGTTTTCCTCAAAACCCTTATACTTGTGTTATTGAACCTTAGTCAATATTTAACTATAATCATTTCTGAATAGCAGAAAGGTCTAAGTGTTATGCCTCCCACTAGCTGTGGTTCCAAGATAGTGTGAAAGGAAATGTGCACTGAATTCCTCAGGAGACTGTGGCATAGAGATTGTTGTGAGAAAAGAATGCGGGGAGATTTTTTGTTTGTGTGATCCACAAAATGCATGCTTTGAATAATAGCTACAGTATGTTAGCAAGGAGATGAACAGAGTGTATGAGGGAACAGAAAGTGTTTGATGTATGTGTGCAAAATCTTTTTTTCTACTTTACACATCAAACTTGTTCCTTCCATTATAAATCACTACTGGCTTCAGAAAATAATCTTACACCTCAGCCAGCTGTTCCTGGTAGAAAGCCTTGCTTTTGCATTGCTTGTTGTCACACACATCGGAGTTGGAAGGAGGAGAGTGGAAATTCCTAATATTTTAGGATGCATTGCACAAGTACTGTAAGGTGCTGCGACCTAGAAAGGTGCAACTGGAGTTTCAAGTTGTCTTAATGATTATTGTGTTTTCAGATACTATTTGGGAAGGGAAGAAAGGGATTTAGGTATGAAATTTGGGATGTTGCTAGAAAACCAAGGTAGCAGGTCTCCCAGGTTTTTTGAGGCAATGCAGATTACTAAAACTAACTCTTTTCTTTGTTCAGTAATGTAAATTTGTGGGAATAAAATTTAGATCAGCAAAAAATATCAGAGTTTAAATTTGAGTAGCTGAAATCTGGTATAGTAGAATTAAAAAAAAAATTTATCAGTATAAATCAGTTGTTCTGAAAATACTTTTAATTGCCTAGCAAATATTATTTATTTCTGTACTGTAAAAATGCATCTCTCATTCTGTGATGTAAGATATAAAAATGTGAACTCCCTGAATTTATTACTATTCTCTTTCTAGTCAAATAATCTTTGATCTTTCAAATTTCAAAGTGCTTTCATTCTCAAAACTGCCTTGTATGTTTCTGACTACTTGTAGCATCTTTCATCAGAAGAAAACGACCACAGTTCTTGTTACAGCCAGTCAGATAGTCAGTATGGTTCTCCTCCAAAGGGTTGGTCAGAAGAGTTGGATGAACATGGTCAAACCTTATATACCAATGACTATACTAATGAAAAGGTACTTTTTCTTTCTTCTCCTCACGTGTTCTAAATCTTTTCCACTAATTCACTGTTAGAAATGCAGATTTCATTTCTAGAAGTAAAAAGCATACAGCAGCAGTATCTTCTTTTGTTTCTTTAAATATGCATGAAACTTTAGCAACTGAACTGACTTCCCCCCACTTTCTTTCTTATACAGAAAAAGTTTTCTTATTTCCAGTTGGGTGTCATATTATGTAAAATGAATGTATCGGGTATAATTTTATTTTTTTAATTCCCACCTTCCCCTATCCTCTTGGTTACACTTCAGGAATGAACGTCATACCAATATAATGTTTTTCTTACTGTCTTTTAAGAGTGGTTCTTGTCTACATGGGCCTTCCAGATAGGATGGTTTTGAACTGAAAATAATGCTGCTTTATCAGTTTCATCCTTTACTAGAGATTTTCAGTACTGTTCTCAGATGTAGACAAACTTCTTAAACTACAGCTGTATCAGGAGATTTATGTTCTATTCTAATTATCTAATTGCTTCTGACAACCAACTGTGATTCTGGGCATGTCATAAAAATTTCTCCTATGTAGAATAAATGACAATATTTGTTTACATTTGTAAAGCATTCTATTTTTCTAATTGTTCACTAAAGCTTCATTTTTGATTTTTTTTTTTTAAACTTCAGAAAGCATTCACTGAAACAGTGGTTTGTTTACTATATTATAGCACCACCTCTTCTCCAGCTGATGTACACAAGGTTTTTTTGGAAAGAAGCTCTTTAAATAATTGAGTCTTATGGTTTTTTTGGAATTTTGCCCTACTTAATCTATTTTTGCTAAACATCTGTAGAGCACATACCTATGTTTTTGCAAATATCCGAACATTTTTTTTTTTTAAACGGCACTGGGATTGATAGAAAAGTGTTTCCTATCATAAGCAGTTCATTGGAAGGCAGTGTTGTGAAAACCCACTTGACCAAGAGCCTTGCTGTGAGTGTTTCCGTGCATATTTTTATGCCATCTTTTTGTAGACTTTTGCTCATTACAAGTCTTTCTTTCTGCATAACTAGTCACAGTTGTCATAGTTTTACCTCCTTGATTGTGGGAGTTGCTTATAGAGGTTACAGATATTATATTCTCTACTTCATGATTTATTTATGAACTGCATCTCATGTTCCTGTTGATGCTTTAAAAATGGAGTTGTTCAGCAAGTGGAATTACCTCTTAAATTATCAACAGTTGTTGGTTGAGCTTCTTGTAATTCTGTAATTTTGTGTATAAAATCCTTACACAGATCTGATGCAAAGATTGTGCCTCTTTAAACTGATACCGTAATATTGATGAGTGAGATATGCCATCTTCAAAAATATCTGTTTATCACAGTATCTTGCGTGCTATTGCAGGAGTATTTTCTGAGGAGTTACAGAAGGAAAAAATATTAGTGAACCCAAGTTAGGAAGCTGAAAACTGTGTTGCTGTCATTGCTAACTAACCTTGGTTAGTTAATGGAGGTTGTACACTAGACACTGCTGAAGTGGATGGCACGTCATTAAAAATTTACTTTAAATCCCAGGTATCAGAGTTTTACTGTGTTCTGACTGTCACTCTGATTACATTTCCTATCGTCACATTTCTTTCTACAGTGGATAAAACATGCAGATGAACAAGGTAGACCATACTACTACAGTGCTGATGGTTCCCGATCAGAATGGGAGTTACCTAAGGTGAGTGACCTAAAAAAGAAACTTTCACAACTTGGGGATTTCCCCTCCTCCTCAGTAGATGTTCTCTGGGGCCTTTAATGGGAATTATTCACAACAAGAGGACTTACATGTTGCACTTGGTTATTTCTTGCATTTTTGTGGAATTTCTGATTGTGACAAGAAAAAAATGTCCACTCAAGGACATGAAAAATGGATGTATGTAACTATTCAGATGTCAAAGAAGATCTTGCATCTTTGCTGAGCTGAGCTTTTCATGCAAGGCTGCAGAGCAATATCCATGATTTTACTGTGATAAAGAAAACCTCTATAGGGAAAAAGAATTTTTTTAACTACAAAATGTTCCTGAGAAACTTGTCTACTTTTAACACCCTCCAAAATGCTTATACAGACAGGTGTTGAAAAACAAAAGTTTCAGCAGAGTTTTGTGGTGTTTTTGACTGTTATGACACAGTTTCACCAGAAGTATATTCTGGTATTCTTTAATTTTGTAATGAAAATAGGATTTGTAGGAAAGTGACAGAGCTAGAGACACTTGGTAGTCTGAGGCTGTACCTAATACTGTTTAATTCTCATTTACACTTTGAAAAAACTATAGGACGTTTATCATAATGATGTGGTAGTATATGTTTTTCCTGCTAATAGGATGTTTGTTCAGTCCTATGTAGTAAAGTGGCCATAAAAAAAAGTTTCAGGCAGAATTGTGTGCATTTGTGTATGAAAGAGCATGTTTCTCAATTATTGTTTCATCAGTCAAAAAATTGGTATCTTAAGTCAATTCCACTTAGAAAGGAGCAACCCTAATATATAGTGCTTTCTTAATATTTGTGAAAAAATATTTACATTGAAATTTATGAATGAAGCTATGTGCTATACTGTTTTGTTACATCAGTAAAAGAGTTTGCATCTGAGTCACTGGAAAGTTGTTAGCTTAGTGAATTGTCCTCTGTTGGTCTGATATGTTAGATAACTTAAGCTTTGTAACATAATAAACCTAACGATATAATCTGTAAGTATTGGTTTTAAAAGCTACTTAGCTATTCATCAGCTGTTAGCTTAATTAGAAGTCTGAAAATCTACTAGACCAGGTTTTACCAGAAGCAATTTTTAGTTCAGTATGTGTAATTGAAATTAATCTTGGGGAATAATGTCTTGGGTACTTCATTCTGTGACTTCTGCTATGCAGAAGTTTTGACTGTGAAGAAGTTGCTTTCCACTAAAATAGACCTGGTTTGGATTTGAACTAAATAGCAAATTAAGTTGGCTTTAATCCAACTGCAGTAAATCCCAAAGATAATCCCGGATGGTTACCTGAGGCATACTAGCATAGAGGGATGAGGTCTAGTATTCGCGTGAGTGCATGATATTCTAGTGGTTCTAAGCTCCATTATTAGTAGCCACCTACAGAATGAAACATAGCCTCTGTTTCGGAGTTTGTGATCCAGTAAGCTTTAGTTCTTGTTTATATGAAAATTATCACATATTGCTGTTACAAATTTTCCTTGAGAATTATTTCTTATGAGCCATTTGGGCAGACCATACTCTCTCTTTCCTTCTTGAAGCTGGTAAATCTTGGGTAGTAGTGAATATAAGGTTAACAGAAGTAAATGAGCAGTTGACTCTTGGATTCACAACCCCAGAGCCTACGTATTTCCAGAAATCCCTTAGCTTTTACCTTTAGATGCTCTGGAGTAGATTAACCATTTCAGCAAATGATGTAGCTAGCTTCTGTAACTATATATCTGAAGAACATACAGATAAAGATGTTAGGCTTGTAATTGAAGCATGATTGAAGGTTAGTCTCTTGAAAATTTTATTGAAGCTGGTTCCAAAAGTGCTTAGGAACAAGTGAATTGGAAAGACAGTGTAGACTGCAGAACTGCTTTGAAGAAAAATAATCTAGATTAAAAACTCTCATGAGTGGTGAGAGAAAGTTGTGGAAATACTTCAGCATTGTAACTCTTGCTTAAATGAAAATTGTTAGTAGGGAAAAAACTTACTCTTGGACAGTTTTTTTCCCTAGTGTATTTAGTTTTTTCCCTGTTATAACATCAACTGTAAATGTGAACATGCTTGGGAATAACACTTCCAGTATTCTTGTAAGAGTGTTAAAAATTGTGAGGGTATATATTGGGGGGGCGGGGGGGAGTTACAAAACAAATTACTTTAGACAGTCTCATAGAAAGCCCTCCAGTCATGTATATTTAAATAACATCTAGGAATAGCTGAATGCCTCTGGCTAAAAATGGTGTTTCAGATGGAGTAGCTTTGACAACTGCTGAAAAGTCTATTAAGGCTCACGATGAGTGTGACCTAGCTTTTTGCAGTGGAAGAGGAGAACATACTGACTTGTTCTTTAAAATGGATAATAATATTTAACTGTAATTTGCACTACATCTTGTAAGAGACTCTGAGTTTTCTCCTATGCCTGTGCATTCTGCTGCATTCAGTTGTTGGTTCTTGCCAATTCTTAAAAAACAATCCAAAAACCACCCTAAACAAAACCAACCCACCCATCCCCCCAAAACCCTCCAGCAAATAAAAGTTCATTCCTGCATAGATCACTATGATAAAATGTGTGTATTTCCTGTGTAGTGAAAGACTAGCATCTAAATCATGTTGAGGAAGGCTACAACCCTATTCCAGAAACCTGGTTTTCTAATAAGAGTTTTATAATTTAAGCAAATGAGAAATCTGTATTAAAGGGACAAAAAAGTTAAATTGATCTCAGGAATGAGAACTCTCTAATTTCTAAATTTTAAAAAATGGAATCTATTAAAATGGAAAAAAAAAAGAAGTGAGGGAAAACTATGTAATAAATATTGAATAAGTAGCTCAAAGAGGCGGTAGAGAGGACAACCTAATAAAAATTAGAGATTAATGGTCCCTCAGATTTTCAAAATGCGTTCCTAGGCTGATATCTAGCATAACAGCATGATGCTTGGCCATCGTCTGACTGACCTCTCTGATCTAGGAGTAGACTTTGAAAGAAAATGTGTGTACTATAAGCCTCTGGAGTGAACTTGTTGTTTTGGTGTTAATATTTACAGATTCCGATACTGCAATTACATTTTCTCTTCTCAGAAGTTCCTGCAGCATTAGCTCCCCTTGCTGTATCCCCAGAGGAAGCACTAGGTAGAGGAGCTTCGTTTTTGTCAATCTTAATAGACCAGTAGTCTGTTAATTTGCTCTCTGTGCACTGTCAACAAGTATGAGCTCAAGGGCTTCAATTCTGATACTCCGGTGAATGTTTTTCCTGCTGGAGACCTGAAGGCTGTCAAACAAGACTGTGCTATCTGAAAAATTACAATAAAACACAATATAGGTAACTTCAGGAAGATATGCAATCAAATGGTGAAAGAAAATAAAGATGAGAACATGTAAACAGAGCCTGGTTGTCTTGAACTTGATTGTTCTGAACTGCGCTGCTTTATTTGAGGTTGCATACCCAGCGTGTTGGCAGTTGTATCTGCTGTAAGTCAGTGCACTAAACAGTATTGTTAGCAAGACTGAATCATCTTCACATTCTTGTCATAAAATTTGGGATTGCTTGGTGAAAATTGAGACTGTCTGAGCTGGTGTGAGGGTCTAGGTGAATTTTAAGGACAAAAGTGCAATTGACATAACAAACCTGAGATAAGTATGAGAAGGCAGTCAGATTCTCCCCTTCTTTCTCCCCTTCTTTCTCCACTCCATATATTTGTATTCAAGAGGCCCTATCTGGTCTTCCTCATTTGTCCTGGTGTTTGGTGGTTCCCCTCCCCTCCTCCCAGATAAGATGAGAGAGGGAGAAAAGTGCCCCCAGATTTTGCTTGGGCAAGCAGCAGGACCTGCGGCAATCACTCTTCAAAAATCATCGGCCTTTAGTGATCCTGAGGGTTAGAAAGTGAAGTAGTGGACATCCAAAGTGAACAAAGTGAGTCATCCAGAGGTGCCTTTCAGTCACTTGTACATTTGAGATAGAGCTGCGTGTCCCAGAGGGCTCCTCGTTCAGCGTAGCTTCTCTTCCTTCAGTGCGGCTGATGCCTCCAACTGCTGCCACCCAGGCATCCTGTGACAGAGAATGAGGATTCTTCTCTCCATGGAAAAAGAAAGCGAATGAACTCCTTAAAACAATGAAAATTATTCTTTATTTATTTAGGTTTAAGAAAAATGTGTTATTGATTTAACTGTTAAGAAAAGCAAAAGCTGTAACATAATACTTATGTCTGTTGCAGCACCAAAAAAGTTTATTCAAAGCCAACAACAGTAGCGCTAAAGAATGTTCTGAGGCAACATTTAAATTTTTTTTAAAATTCTTCAATTTCAGACAGTCTATTGGGACAACTGCAAATAATATGGTAGAGTATCTAAGGTGCTAAAGGGTACTAGGATGTCAGAATATTTTTAAATGCTGCTGTTTTGATCTCTGATTGCAAGAAGGCAGAGTCTTTACTAAGTTTCACTGTCTCTTGCTTCCCACTCTTCTTTTCACCCACCCATTTCCTTTCATCTGGCTGAGAATGTTGTTAACGCAAATCAAGAATCTTTTTTTTTTTTTCATTTCAAGAAGAATCTTTTTTTCCCGTTTCTGAAAGCTGACAGATCTGTGTCATCTCCATAAGAATGGGGACAACTGCTACAAATAACTCAGAGGTGTTACATTTATTTCAGTCACAACTAGGCTAGGACAGAGCCTTGAGCCATGCCACAGATCAGGTTAAAATGAAATATAAATCACTCGGCCAGTTGAGAGGCAAAGAAAGCTTTTTAAATAGCTGGTGAAGGCATTGAACAAATTCAGCAATGAAAATAACCCTGTGTGACCTAAATTTACACCACTAGTGTTCGTACCCTGCACCGAGAGCTGTTATAACAAGAAGTCTGTGTTACCTGGTGCATGCAGTCAGAGTGTGAACAACTTGCTCGTCTCCTCCCTCCTTGATAAGAGATTTTCCCAATGAAATGGGGAACAAACGGAGGAGATGTGCTGGAGGGATTAATGTAATGGGACAAGTTTGAGTTTGTGGAGGATTTTCAAGGAGCAGTAATGTGTGTATCTGGAGTTGTGTGTTGCTTTATCAAAAGCTTTAGAATTAAGAAAATAACATAGCATCCGAAGAAGATGGTATTAAGGCACATGGTGTAGCAGACGTTGTCCTACCAGCCAATGTGTAGTCTTGAATGGGTCAGTGTAATTGCAATATATGGCCCTTGCTTGATCTCTGTCTTCAAGATTACACCAAGGCTTAGACAGGCCTAGAAAGTCTGTTTAGATATAAGTAAAAATGAGATTTTATGCAAGGCAGGGAGAGCCCAACCTAGTTGCTTATCATTGCTGATAGCAGTGGGAAATAATTATAAATGTCTGTAGGAGAGGCAACAGCTCTGCAGGTGGGAGTCCTATGGAGTGCCCTTAAGTGAACCTGACCCGAAAGAAACTGAACTACAAGGATTTTGGAACTGGGAGGACTGGGGAGAGAGGTGGTGCTGACCGCAGAGTAGCAGCATGTAGGCATCTGACCTGGCTGCTGAAAGCTCTGGCTGCTACGCTCCAGCCAGCGGGCTCGACCTGATCTAGAGCAGGGCTAGTTCGGTTGGGTCATGTGGAGTCTGAAACAGTCTGTATGTCACTGTCATCCTCTTCGGGCATCGCAGATCAGTCCACTTAAAGTGGAGGCTTGTCTTGAGCTCAGAAGTATATAAGCTTTCTCTTTTTTTCCCCTTAGTGTGCTCTGCTATTTGTAATGAATAAAACAAACACCTTCCCCCGCCCCCCAACCCATAAATGCTTGAGTGAAAGCTGTTTACTTGAAACCTCTGTTGTGAGAAAATAGGGCAAAAATGTCAAATGTTCCCTTTAAAAACTTGTTGGTTTATTAATGCTGTTTATATCATCAAGGCAAATTATTTATTTAATTTATAATTACGCAGCTCAGTGTTCTGAGTTGTTAGCAGTGCTTTGTTAATGAGCTCCACGTACTGTTGCTTTGCTTTCTTGCTAAATGCTTTGTAAAACTAGAATTTCATATTACTTTGCAGGTCCTTTCTCCTTCAAGATGGGGTTGTGTTAGCCAAGTTGACTGCTGGTGGCTTGTGATGGTATCAAAGGCACCTTTTAAATATAGATCACTTGTAATTGGGCTTGTGCCTATATCCCAACACTTAATATAGATTTAAATTCAAGGAAAACTACTTTAAAATAAGTGTTTGAGTATTGAAACTTAAATTCTTTGAGTTACTTAAATGGAAAGTGCATGGGGGATTTCCATAAATAATATTCACCGGTGTCACTGAATTGCATATATATTTCTGAAATAAATGGTTCTGTTTCATAGAAAGAAGTACATCTGAATTGCTCACTTAAATGTTTTAGAACTGCTGCAAGGAATGCAGTTTGTGGCAACTACGGTTTAGACATAGTTTCATTGAAAATTGTTTAGATTTTAGTTGTAATACAGGCAACTTTGCTGCATATTGCTTAGCTTGCTGACACAGGTTGAGTTATAGGAGGATCTGCTGAGTGGGTACTTCTGTAACAAGACTGTAAGCTGGTATTAGATTCCCTGCAGCACGAGTGATGGTTCAGCTTTGATTTAACAAGGGAACAAACTGAGAGTTGCTTAAACCTCACCATTGTAAGGAAGCAGTTGTCACGTGAGTGTGAATGTGCTGAACCCAATACAAAGTCAGTGCAATCTCAGAAGTGAATCTCTACAGTGAGAGCTAATTAATTTCTGTCTATGCATGAACTACCAAATTTTATTCAGTGCTGCAAGATCCATTTACTTGGGAATATTTTACTGCTGTTGTGCATCTTGAAATACTTTAATGAAACAATAAAGTTATTATTTACCTTTTAAGCATCTATTGACTTATTGAAGCGTGAACTCTTCTCATAGTAAAATACAAAGCTAACACAAGCGTAGTGTCTGCCATAGGAGGAGTAATGCTTGTTCTTCATTTGGGCAATAAATGTAACTGCATTATGCAATTTAGCTCAAATTTAGCACTTAATTTATTTAGGTTAAATCTTGCCATGCTGTGTTGGTATGCATAGGTATAGGTTATTCTTTGAAGACCTGAGGCTTCAAGGTTGCAGTAGGAATTGGTAGCAAAACCTATACAATTCAGTGTGCTTGCAAAGGTGATTACTGTAGCCTTTCTAAATAAAAAGGGCATTTGACTTTGCTACTTCTTACCCAGTGGATCCTAGTCCTTCACATGACTCTACAAATGCTGCCTTACGTTTCTTCCCATATGCAGATTTTAGTCTTCTGACACTTAATAAAAATAATGAGATTTTTCATCACTTTTTTAAAAAAACAAACACTGATGTTGTCTTTTCCTGTTTGTGTTTTCAGTATTAAACTTCGTTTGAAATATTTTTAGAATTCTTTACCATACTATCTCAGTGCTGCTGGTGATGACTTAAAATGGCAATGCCACAGATAAGTGTGCCGCAATGCTGAGATCTAATTAAATGCTGGGTCTTTCTCATGGCCTTCACATTTTTCTCAGACTGTACATCTTTGATTGCTCTTGAGTTATTAGAAAACCTATGTTCTGATAAATCAGTCGTCATCTTGGCTATTACAGCTCTGCTGAGTCCTAAAATTATTTCCTGCTAAGTGTTTATTTTCTGTGCTTATGTACATTCCACACCAGCACATCCTTTTATAAATAATTTGATGTGATGATGTATGAGTGGTATGTCTGAGTCTTGTTTGCATGGATTAGATTCTACTTACAGTTTGATTTTTCTCTTCTTTAGTATAATGCTTCACCACAGCAGCAGAGAGATATAATAAAGAGTAGGAGTCTGGACAGGAGGCTACAAGAACCAATAGTTTTAACAAAATGGAGGCACAGCACAATTGTGTTGGATACCAACGATAAGGTAGGAGCAAGTTAAACAGTGTGCTGGAATACCAGCTGTTTCTGATGTGTGAAGTATTTAATATAACAGAAATGAGTGTGTGTAAATTTCTGAAATCTTATTTTTCTTATGCTCTGTTGTATCATTTTGTATAACATTGAGTGAAACCAAGGGCAGTTCAATAA
The DNA here is from genome assembly GCA_013398295.1 of Chionis minor. Classification (NCBI taxonomy): domain Eukaryota; kingdom Metazoa; phylum Chordata; class Aves; order Charadriiformes; family Chionidae; genus Chionis; species Chionis minor. The sequence continues at coordinate 1,648,771 of VZSF01007519.1, read as the reverse complement.
CTTCACTGCTGCTATTTTGTGAGTAGTAGCTCTTTTCTTGATATCCTTGAAGTATTTTAACTAGTGTTGGTTCAGGGTTTGGTGTGTACAGCCATTTTGCTTATAATTGGGCATCTCCCAATTCAGTTAAGGCTATGGAGTGCAATTAAGGTTTGAATTCAAGAATTATGGATGTGGGTGAGGTTCCCATGTAAGGTATAGTGGTATTTCATGCCTGAATGTTTTCGTAGGAAACACCAAGTAGGAATACACTTGAAAGACTTCAAATGAATGATTGAAATACTCATGGAGTTGAAATAAAAGTTGCACTTACTAAAATAAAAACTATGCCTTGAAGATGTAAATAGTAGTATTATATAGGGGACTTAATCCTTTAATGACTATTCCGTTGATCTCCACTGTAATATCTCAAGGGAAGAGGAACAGCTGTGCGTGGTTACAGCAGGGTTGTGATATTGTTATTGGGGGACAGAGGACAGTGCTGAAAACGCTGAAATGTTTGGGTTTGATCCTGTCCAGAGCTGACCTGAGTGTTAAGTCTGAAAAGAGCTGTGGGTCAGTAACAACAAAAGCTGCCTTCTGCCTGGTCTTAGGGCATGTTCTTGATAGTCTGCTTTGGGCTGTGCAGTGACAGATGCTGTTCAGGCCAATAAGGAGATGGAGACTCTCCCTTGTTCTCCTTCCAGTTTGATTTTTGTCCCAGCTCTCACTGCTTGTGCAGGGACATTCTGCCCATAGGTGAGGAGAGTTAATGTGAGCTGAGCAGGGAGGAACCGAAACGGGTGTTGTAGGGCGGTGACTTGCTGATTTCTGTAAATTTGCGGCAGTTCATCCCAGGATTCATGGAAACAGAAATACTTTGTCATGCTGAAACCTTAGCACAGGCTGCTCAAAATGAGATACCAGAAATAGCATTGTGAGCTCCCTTTTTCTAAAGATACGGGGAAAAATGAAGTGACTATAGATTTGGGAGTATGAAGGAAAGCCTGTAAGTGGGCCTGTGTAATTGCAGATGTCAAAGCCAAACTGAAATGGACAAAACACAGTAGTTGTAATTAAAACGGATGTGCTGCCCAGAATGTTACTTGCTCAACCTGTTGTTTTCCGGCATGTTTTAATGGCTTTCCTTGTTGAAATGCAGTGTAGGAGAGTGGGTTGTCATGAGTTGACTCACTTCCTCAGAACAGGATTTATTGGATTTGATCTTAAGCTTTTGAGCTGTCAGTTTAGAATATATCATACGTGGTGCTGATGAGGCAGCGGACCGTGCTTGGCTGGAGACTTTGCACCTGCACGTGTTAGTTTAGCTCGAGCGATTCCGAGATCCCTCTACTGCTCCTTCCCACTCCCTGCTCCTCCGTACGCATCCTTCTGTACCAACTGTGGTGTGGCGCTGCATGAGAGACAGCCTAGACAGAATCCAGATAAATCAAAGTTGAGTGGACATTTCTAGCCTCGTGTGCAGTTTACACTTCACAGGTATGAGCAGTTCTGTTGGAGATAGCTTAAAGTTTTGGCCTCACTTCTAAAGGATGACTTATCTTTCTGTTTTTTGGCATAAGATATATTTCTGGTTTGGAACAACCTTTATGTAGTGCTGCACTGACTGAGGAAGCTCTTGTAAAACATTGAATAAGTGGAGCTGTTTACTTTTCTGCAAGATCCAATGTTCAAATACCAAGACTTAGCGAAGCAAACATGAAAGTGTACAAGTGCCTAGTGTAATAACCAAAAGAAACTGTATATATGAGCCACATTTGTAAAGTTGAAGTCAGTAGCTTAAATTTCCTTTAATAGCTTCAAAACATGCAGGCAGCATGCATTTTTTTTTAATAGTAAGGAGACTGTATAGTTCATATAAAGCACAGTGTTAATGCTTTGAGAACATTCAAAATGTGCAGTGGAGCAATAAACTGGTGTTTTGTGGAAAGACAAAAGTTGTTTAGTGCATAGACGCACCTGTTTTATTACCACTAACAGGCACACTGTTACATGTTCTGATTTAAATTAATATGTGGAAAGGGAATAGTTCATGACCACAAGTGCTGGATTTCTTGTTGCAGAGTTGCTTAGTGTATGAAAGCTATCTCAAATTCAGAATGAAACAGAAAGAAAAACAACTGGTATTTGGCTGGATAGGCACATCAATCCCAAGTTAGCTTTTTAACTGACCCCTCGGGAAGCTATTTTCTTTGTATTTTCCTTATTTGTTTTTTTTCCTGGAAAAACAACTCCTCAATTTTATGAAAATAAACCAGTCAAAAGAGTGCTTGAAATGTGTCAGAAAGTACAGGTTGCCATGGCTGACAGAATTTGATATCAAATGTACTTGTTAAGTGCTTATTGTCTGCGGTGCATACCTGTTTATAGCCATCATCTAAAAAAATTGATAAGCAGAGGAAAAAATATCTTCCTTGGAGGGACAACATTGATTTCTTTAATTTGAACATTCCCTGCCCCCAACATAGAAAGAAGCAGCCTAAGTGTCCCATAATATTCTCTGTTATTACACTATTAAAAGAACTATTGGGCCGCTTCTGTAGGTAGATTTACAAGTGAATTTTAAAGCACGGATGTGCAGAGTGTTATGTAATGCCGGAAAAGCAAACTGAATTTGGGAGAGCTATCAAGGGAATTGAAGAGAGGGAGAGGGAGAAAAGTGTTAACGGTAACAGTGAACAAGTGATGTTTCTCTTCCGCTTCAAATTCTTTACCAGATTTTCAAGCAGTGCATTTGTGCAAAGCAATCATTGCTTCAGAAGAAATGTGCATGCCATTTTTGTTCCATATGGGCAATTTTTCTAGGTTTCATAGAGTTAGTACTTTCATTTGGTCTGTAGTTACTGTTTAGTTAAAAACAAAAACCTCACTCTATAAATTTTCAGTGCTTGATTGTAAGGAAATTAATGACCAAGACTCACAAAAATTAACAGAGCTGGTATATGATTTTCTACATGTATAACAATTTATTGTACTAGTCTTATATTTACTAACCACACAGAGACATAATCTGTTCTTTAAAATCTTGGTATTTATCATATGGTGCCCTGTAACAAATTAGTATTATAAATGCGCTTCATAATTTGATAGGAATATCATATATAATATCTTTTGTATGTACATCTTAATAAGAATGGAAGCTTTGCTTTAAGCTGATACAGTATGTATTAACATTTTTTTCAAATGGATATGTGCTAATTAACCCAGTTTGAGTATTTTCTGTAAGAACACTGTTTAGTAAGCAGGTTTATAATATAACTATCTGAGAAACTATCATGAAAGCTTAAAAAAGTACTTTTGTTGTAATGTGTGAGTGTGTATAAAGAGGCAGAGAGTATCTTTAGGGTTAAAAAAAATTAAAAGAATTGTAAGAAACATAATAACTTATGTTGCCTATTTGAATTTTATAGGAATCATCAGCTGCTTCTAAGGCCAGTTTTCCTGAAAATGAGTCCTCTCCTTCTTCACCAAAGCATCAAGCCACAGTCAGTATGCAAAGTGTTTAAATAGATAAGTAGATGTTGTAGAAACTGGGCTATTCATGATTAGAGAACTGAGGGTAAGCCTGCTTGTTACTGAGAAAAATAATGGGATAAAACTATTTAAAGGCTTTATATTTTAAAAGGAATGCATTGCATCCAACTGTGCTTTCAGAAAAAATGTAAGTATCTTTTGGTTTAAATACAGCTTGGCAATAGGAGATTAAGTTAAAAAACAGTTCACTGTGGAATAAAGTTATGTCAAATTATGTAGAACTCAGTTTACTTCCTCTGACAGTCATGTCTTCTCATCTAGCAACTTGGAAGGTAAAAGCAGAAACAAACTCCCCCTCTCCACAGAATCTCTCACTGTCAGTAGTCAGTAATAGTTTGTAGTATTTGATATATTTATTTTTTACTTGTGTTTCAGTCTCCTTGAAAAGACATAGAGGACCTAGCATAAATAAACTGTGTCTCTGATTTAGAAGAATAACTACTGAGAGGAAAACTGAAGCTTGTTAAACTCGTTATGAATGCTTAACGGATTTTTTTGCTTCAGTTTGTATTTTAAATGTGATGATTGCTTTTTAAACAGTGGGAAATAATTAAAAAAAATGAAGTTTCTTTTTTTTTTTTTGCTTTGGAACTGTACTGCAGTAGCATTGAAAAATGTGCCTTGATCAATTTTAGCAGCGCTTTAGTAGGTAGCTCAGGGCATTAAAGGCACAACTTCTCCTGTTTCATTCTTACTCTGCATGCAGAGGAATGGTTCTCTGACTTACACCGATCCATTCTTGCAACTCTTCCAACAGTTCTCCACAATAAAATAAACATTGTTTATTAAGCAAGCATAGTTGATAGCCCTACACACAAGTAATTATTGCTGCATGTATTCTTATTTCTTTAAATATGGCTCAGACTTGTTAAAATTGTATTTTGTACAAGAACTCACTGGTGCTTCAGATAAGAGAAAAAAAAATCTGTATTTTCTTTAGCTGTCACATGGGATTTAAATATTACAATGAGAGCTGGTGAATTTTTGTGTATTTTGGTTCGTAACTTGCCTTCCACTTCCTTTTCCCGATAACATTCATTTTCCCATTAGTACCCCCTAGCGTTGCTGCTAAGTAGGGCATTATGATATTTTTTCTAAATAATTTTTCTTTGGAGCATTCCCACCAGTTCTGCCATGAGTGGTTTATTAAAACCATGGTTTGTTTGAGAAAGTGGGCATGAGTTGCTCAGTCTGTGAAAGGTGGTGACAGGCCCTTCCACTTAGTAAAGGTGGAGGTTTGTTAGCAGGGTGCAATGCACAGGACTGTTAGTGCAGGCCTGCATGGATCACAAATAAAGTGATCTAAAGAATGGGCTACTTGTTTGTTTGTTTTTGGAGGGTGGGTGAGGGAAGTGACTTATTTCTTCTATGAAAATATCAGTTTTGGAAAATAATGTATATATCACCCAAACCATATATATATGTGTGTGTGTGTGTGTGTGTGTGTATATACACACACACACACACACATGGTTTGGGAAAGCATTCCAGCCCAATGGAGATATTAGATTAAGAGTAGCAGTTAGCATTGAACTGAAGTAACATCTGAACCACCAGCTAAACACTATTATCCTTGAAAACGTGTCTCTTTCTGTATTTTATGTGCTGTGCTGAAAACACGTCTTTGGTAAGAGTGTTATTACAGTATTCCAGCAAAAAATTTCTCTGCAATGTTGTATTCTGCAGTTATGGACCACTTAAATTTGAGACTTATAGGAGAATGCTGAAGAGGATATATCTTCTGTTTCATTGGATCTGGAGTTGAGGACATTTTTGTTGTGATAAAACTGATTTGGATCCTTTCCCTAGTTAATTGTTTCAACTAATAGCTTAGTCCTTAAGTCAGGAACTGTTACAAGCTGTTATTGAAAAGGAATTGATTAAAAAAAATAATGTAACGTTCCTTTAGCACCATTCACTGGCAGGGCAAGGCTGGGGTGACAGGAGAAAATGATAGAATTTGTTACCGCATCTTTAGAGTCACAAATGGTATAAATCAACAGTTTTCCTTTTTTCCTAGAATATTTTTTCAAACATTCTTTTTTTAGAAATATTCACTCCAGATATTTGAAACTTGCAAATACCTTTGTTCACTGGTGTTCTTTTTCCACCATTCACTGATCTCCAGATTTGTACAGAGGCATAGTGATATAAATGATTTTCATCAACAAGACATAACTAAGTAGTTTAAAGTTCTAGTATTTTGCTTGGGGACAGGAAAAAGTAGGACATCAAAGAAATGTTTCACTCATCTGTTTTTGAAATGAATATGTTAATATTTTTATGCTTTTCAACCATGTTTTATTTAAAATATGCAATTATGTTAAAATAACTTGGAAGAATTTTGTCAGAGAATTTAGGCTGTGTGTTTGTCATCCATCTTTTTTAGTAAAAGACACAAACGCAAATGTGCTATTACAGAAATTATTATAAATTTACATTTAAAAGTGCCACTGTCTAGTACTACAAATGATTTCGTGTAGCTTGTCCAAAGAACCTAGGCCTTGAAGGAAAACTTTTTACTTTTTGAATTGTAATGAGTGCTTTCCCAGAGGAATTTTGATTTTGCCGATCTCTCCATATTTAAATATACTTAAGACAGTTTCTTGAAGTTATAACATGGGCAAAGATGGCTCATTGCCAGAAATTGATTGAGGGATTGAATTCAGTGCCGTGATGGCAATAGAACCAGATTTTCTTTAATATTTATGTCTTACTTTATCTTACAGGGTCAAGAGAAGTACGGGTTATTGAATGTGACAAAAATTACAGAAAATGGGAAGAAAGTTCGGTAAGTCTTGGACTTCCTGAAGTACATGTACATCAGGGTTTGTGTGAGCTGTCTGACTTTTATATTAGGACAGCATTCTTACTTTTTGTCTCAATCTGCCTTAAAAGTTTTCCTGTAGGACATAGTATTTCCTTATCCCAAAGTATGTGTTTCTCCCAGTGAGCTGAAGATAATGGATGTCAGAACCAGAGGCTCCTGTATGCCAGGGCTCTGCACAGGGCAGTGATTTCATGACAGTGTACTGATGAGAGACAGCTTTTTAAAATGGGATTGATTTATTTAGTTAAGAGAAAATCTGCGCGGGTTATAGCCTGTCTTGTTCCTTGGATAGAATCAGCCCTAAGAGGGGCTTCCAGACTTCTGCTTCAGCTCCTTTAATTTCCAAGGAGTGTCTGTGTCATGTGTCCCCGAGTTCTTCCTTCACTCTGCTTGTGAAAAGCTTGAAGCAGAATGTATCGCCTAACGTTGGTCTCCCTGTAGGTGACAAATGACCTAATTTCTAACTTCGTTTCTTTGTCTCACAGGCAGGCATTTACATTATAAATCACAATGTGAGTTAGACCGCATTACTTGATTATACGTTTCTGATGTTTTGCAAAGAGTCGGTGTTAAACACTGCGTAAGCGTGGCACATCCTCAGATTTAGTTTAGGTTTACTTTTTTTACTTTCAATTTTTTTAATTTAATCATTTAGCTCTAACGCTGTATTATCTAAGTCAGTGTTTCCCAGACTTTTGATACATGAAGCATGCTTTTCCTGAGTATTAAATTGTCAGCACCCAGCTGATGTTCCAGAGCCACCCTGACCTAGTCCAGTGCAGCTGGACAACACATCTGACCCCAGTTTGGTTCCTCAGAGCTGCTGTTAAGAGCCTGGTAGGAGAGGGTGGACAGTGGCTCATGGAAACTGCTACTGGTGCGGTGTCCTCTCACCACGTACACTGCATCTGGTGGAATCATTGATCTGAACTGCTGGGCTGCTATACAGAAAGATGTGACATGGCCATCCCGTCGCTTTGAGAGCTGTTTGGGCAATGGGAATAGATTGTCAGGGCTTGTCAAAACGTTAACCTCAGGAGGACAGATACTCAAGCATAAAAACAAATAGTCAGACAGCTGGAACAATTAATTTGTTCTTTTTCTGCATTTTCTAGATGTGCAGCAAATATTTTATTGTCAGTGTAAATGAGCTTATTACATAAACGTGGGACACTTGCAACACAGTTAGATATGATCAATCAGTTTCAAAATTAGGCAGTATTTTGGCATAATCTGCTAACTACACAGTAGGCTGAGCGTTCCTGATTAGCCCCTTTGAAATTATAATTGTACGGTGTTTCTCCTGGTGAACTGCTTCCACTTGTAATTAGCTTTGTTTGATTTTGACTTTGATGGTCAGGCTGGGACTGTTAACATATGTTCCCTTCTACAAATATGATAGCAATTAAGACTTACTGATGGCACTAATGACCATATATATGGTTAAGTATATTAACATACACATCAGCTGGGCAACAATAATTGACAGTTTAAATATCTGCTTTCAAAGATAATTTATGTTTGTTTACACATATTCACAGAAAGAATTGGATGTCATCATGGGCAGTGTTACAAGGTTCATCGCTGCTGTTCACTAAAACCCAAGGAAGTGGAACTGGCTGGGTAAGCTCAAGAACAACCCCCTCATTTAAGTCTTGATCACATAAAGCGTAATAAATTGAAGCCCTCTTATTTGTAGGGCTTAAATAGCCATATGCATGTGTAATTGAAATTTAGAAAAAATAAGTGTGTATAAGTTAGCAGGAAAATAGTTTAACATAACAATTGTGATGTAGAATGAGTAGAAAAACAGTTGTACTTTCTTATATTTCAGAAACGTTTTTGTATTTGATAAATAAGAAACTGATAAAGAGGTATTCGGGTGCCCTGTAAACTTGAAGTTTTTGCTCCTGGCCAAATATTTTTGTGTTCCTTACCAATGTGTTTGTCTAAACAGTTTGTTTGTTTTACCATTCTTGGATACTCTTCATAAACTCCAGGTAGTTTTGAACGTGATACATGTAATAAAGAGAATAGTCTGACACTGGGCTTGTTGCGTTGGACTATTTGAATAATGTTGTATAGTTGTTTTATCATTTTGATTCCATATTTTGTTTTACATCTGCATAGTGCCTGACAAGTATTTGTATCTATTTTCATGTCTGATGAAGACCTAAGGAGAAACATCATGCTGAAGATGATTATTCAATTTTTATATACTCTCTAGTTTAATAGCACTATAATTAAATTGGCTATATTTATCGAGCTGCATTCCTACATTAATAGGTATAGAAATGGTTCTTCATCTACAGTTCACCTACTTTTGGAGGTCTGACATTAAACTGTGTGGCTCTCTTCTAATAACTAAAGAGAAGTCAGATTCAGTATTCGTTAGTCCAGTGTATTATCATGCAAATTCCAGCAAAATTGCATCTTACAGATATAAGCTATCTTGCTGTGCTTTGCTGATCTTTCTGCTTGGCTCATTTTCTCCTGCTGTGCTTCTTTTTGGGTACTGAATTGGTATTGACAATTCTTTTCTAAAGCATTGAGTTCATTTCAGAGCTGTAAGCATCATTTTTTTTGCCCTTCCATTGCTGTAGAAGGGGTGGTTGGAAAAAAAAAATGGGTGAGGATAGACAAATAACATTTTGGGTAGAAGAGAATGCAAAGAGCAAAGTTGGGCAAGATGGTCAAGTAGAAAGAAAAGAGAAGGGAAGGAAAAAGAATAAAAATTAAAGGGATGAGATAACGTAAATTATGCTGTCTGATAGGAAGTGGACTTGCACACAGTATGTGGGGAGGGGAAGAGAATGTGATGCACATTAGAGACAAAGCGCAGAAAAAGGCGTAGAAATGTATATCTGAAAGTTACTTACTTTCCCATACATTGGGACACTAGGTAAATTAAATTATTCAGCAGTGAGAAAAAAATATTGCCAATAAGAAAATGAAGAGAACTTGTGAAATTTTTTATTGTAACTTCTATAACAAAGTGTGTTAAAGAAATAGTGAAGAACATTAAGAGGTGAGCTTTGAAGCAGGAAATTTTTGCACTGGGATTTGGAAGGCTTTAAAACTCATTCCCTTACTTTCCTTCATGCCCTTCAGTCATTGTCTATTGTTTAGTCAGGTTCAATTTCATCACCCTACTTCATAAAATGGAAAATTCCTAGTTGTTCTGAGGTGAGCTTTGATATTAGTCTCAATGCACGAAGAATACTATTATTTTTGCATCATGCTAGTATTAATGATGGAAACTGCAATTTTCTTTTATAGCTAAGGATCCAAAGCCTACTTTAGTTTTATAGGTATAAGTATGCAGTTACTCACATGAGTAACTAATCAAGTTCCAAAAACTCTGTTACACCCACTAGTACTCTTAATCCAGATGTAGCTGTAGATCAAACCCCATTATTTTAGCTATATATTGATATCATTAAAACACACAGTGCTAAAATAAGAGACCATTTATGAATGTATGATACTGTTATGAATGAATGCGTGCTCAAATGAATTATCCATAAAAGATAGTCATGCAACTCAGCTTATTGCTTAGGGATACTGGTGTAAGTTATGTTACGCCTTCCAAATGCAGTCATTTGGAGGAGGCAAGGCATTTCTTTTAATAATTTAAGTGGAGCAAGAGTATTTTAGTCACAATGTTTATGTGCGGCACTGTGTACCGTCAAGTATTGGAGTAGGGTCAGCAAAATATCAACAGTATGAACAGAATAAAGTGAAGCTGTAAATATTAAGGGAGGATCTCTCTCAAAGACTTTGTGTAGTATACCTGCATACTCGCAGTTGGCTTTGTAAATGTGTAATTAAATATTCAGCGCACGCTTTTTTGCTCTCCGAATTTTTTTTGGGGTGTTAAAAATTCCACCTTACTTCTCAATCTTTGATCTATGTCAGTGTTTTAATAAGGTGAAGTCCAACAGTTTGACTTAAGAACTACGTTTCTTCTTCGTCTTATGAGAAGAATATTTGTTTAGCATTTGTCTAGTGATTGATATAACCATATCTTTTTTTCTTTGCATTGTTTTGTGACTTCATCACTTTTCTTCCTTTTTCTCATCAAGTCATTTTGCCAAGGGGGCTCAATTCCTGAGCTCTTGCTCTCGCTGCTTTCTTCTTGGAAAAATGCTCTCAGTCGTCGACCTGCTGTCACCTATGTAAACTCTGACCAAGTTTCAGCTATCACTGTATGTGTTCTTGTTGCATGCCTCTTGTCACTGCAAGGCTATTTGCCACTAATCTTGAAAGTAAATTTGAATTTTTCCAAGGTTAAAGTTTTGTCGCTTTATGTAACACCTTGTGTATCCTGTTTGCTGAAAGTCATCCAAGGTGCCAGTTAACACAAATGTATTGCAATAATCCTGTAATTGTTCTAATGGCACAAAGAGTATCTGGTGCGTCAGTACCAGAATTATAATCCCAGACTTGCCTACTAGTTGAACCACTAGTGTCTTCACTAATGAACAGCATGATATGGTCAGTTTTTTAACAGATATTTTGTCTAATTCTTTCTAACGCAACTAATTTAGGATGTTTGTAAGCTGCCTATGATGCCTTTGATACAATGATGTACATGTTGTTGGTTAATTCCAAATACAATTGGAATACCCAAAAATGTAAATGTTATGCGTAAAAAGCTGAAAAGAAAAGAGCTCACAGATGTTCTGGCTATATGCCACATACAGAAAGCTATGTAAATTTTAGGATTCCTTATATATAATTTAAGCATTTAGTTAGTTGTGTTTTGAAGTGTAGATGCCAAGCACGAAGTGCTGCTTAGCAGAAACGGATAAAGTGTTGGTAGCAAATATGGTAGCTTATTGCTCAAGGTGGATGAGGAGGAATTTAGGTAATGATACTAGTATTAGAGGAAACAAACAAGCTTGACTGGTGCATAATTGGTTTTTGATATCGCTTTCTCAGCACTCTTATCAGAATCAAACTAAGTCTTTCCTGTAAAAAAATTGTATGTTTCAATAATTTGATGACTTGAGGACTTCGAAGTGTTGATGATGTTTAAAACTATTTTAGTATCCTGACTTGTATTTCTTGAAGAGAGGAGAGAGAGAGTGTGCTATGTGTTTTGGGTTTAGTTACGAGTCCTGAAACTTCTAGAATGACCATTTAATTTGGTAGTTTAGTTTTTTCTGGTAAGGGGGAGTAACTGTAGGCTTATTCTTATTAACCTTGTGCTAAAAATGATGCAACTGCTGTCTCTTTGTCAAATTCATTGCTATGTATGTGGAAGGATGGAACAGATAATTTGCACACAGTTTGGTGTTCTTTAAAATGCTACTTTTTATACAGAAATCTGTGGATTTTTTAATATGTCTTTTCACAGAAATTTAAGTTTTTAACTGTTAGAAGAAGGTGTGTCTCAACTTTTGATGTGAATGAGTTGTAATAGCTGTTGCGAAATTTTATCGATAGGGCTTCATAAATCAGAGCAAATGGTAACTGCTTAGAAGGATTCATCTGTCAACCTTCTGTAATGGGTGCATGCATGCCCTCAGTATCAAGTACAGTGGAGGTTAACCAAAAGTGGGTAAACTTCTCAAACACCAAGGAAATAAATGCTCGTCAAGGTTCATCTGGGAGCAAAATCTTGTTTACTGTGTTTCTACCCAGAGATGTTATATGCACATTACTACAATTCATCAGTATTGCACAGCTGATTATACAGGAGCTCAGATGATTATCATGAAAACTATTTAGAATGCAAATACTCCTATCAGAGTCTGGTTTCGAAAAACTTTTGTCATTTTGCTATGAAAATATCTTTGTATTTTGCTTTTTTTTCTTAAAGCAGTAAGTTCTGAAGCTCCCTTACCAGCCACAAAGGAGCAGTTGTCTCCTCAGTTCTATTTCTGCAGTCCATCCGTGGGTGAGGAGGACTGGGAATTAAAATGTTCTACCTAACTCTAGTTAGAAACAGAATTACAAGAATGGCAGGTGTCACTTGTACGTCCAAAGTCTTCCCGTAAATAACATCCAGTTTTGTTTCCAAAGAATGCTGGAATATATTACAATATGGACTGCGTGGCCTGTCCTGTGGAGGCTTCCAGAACTTGGAGAAAACTCCTGAAAAGTTTGAAAAGGCTGTCTACTTATTGATACAGCCCTCATCTTCAGGGCAGTCTTTAAGCTACACAGTGTCTGCTATGTCAAAAGCAAAAAACCCCAAACCTATTCTTTCGAAAACATAGAAGTTCTCTTTGCTGTATAAGTAGCATAAACGCATCCCATGGCTATGCTGCTTTTCCTAGATAAAGCTGTCAGAAGTGACTCTAGGAGAGCTTCTTATCTAGAACAGCTGGCAGCACCGTGTATAGACCTCTCTCTTTCTGCATTTCCAAACTTCCCAGACAGCTCAGAAGAGAAATCCAGTAAGAATAAGGTGTCTGCTCAGTAAGATCTGAACTTAACCCAGCCAGCGCTGAATTGGTAGCGCGTTGTGTTTTGAGAAAGCAGACTTTATGTCTAGGTGGCAGCAGATGCTGCAGGGAAAGGTTTCCTTTTTACTGCTCTCAGCAAAACCTGCCTGATTCAGGAGGCTTCCATGGCCTTTAGCTAACCTTTGGATGCAGAGCATTGGAGCAGCCCTGTACAGGATTTGCTCCTGGAAGCTTTCAAGGAGAGAAATGGCTGCTGGCGTCTGGTTTTCTTGTACCCAGGAGCAGAAAAGAACTTTGACAGGAAAGCTCATAGGAGAGCCTGCATGCTAAACTTAAAATTTCTGTGAATAAAGAAATTAGTTTGTGATGAGTATATACTGTATTGGTATATCAGAGGAGCTTTGCAGAGAGGATGGATTATTTGTGTGGGTTTCCCCACCCTTGGATCTTACACAGCAGTTTGGGCACTGCTTATGTGAAGGAGCAGGGAGACACTCCTTTTTTCTCCTCTGAGAAATTTAGGTTCTAGTTTTTGGTTTGTTCTGTGCTGCTGTGAAATGCTGAAAGGAGTCAGGCCAAAAAGATGGGTAGAGTGCAGAGGTGTTAGAGGTGGTGCTGTGATCTGTCAGGTGGGGAGTTCAGCAAGCTCGTGTATGGAGGGCTTTCCTTTTGGTCAAAAGAGCAGTAACTCTTGCTTTTTTTTTTTATTATTATTGTTTGTTGATTTCACCTGTAGCAGGTCCTGTGCTTCTAAGCATCCTCTGGGCAGTGGTTTTANCCTCCCCCCCCCCCCCCCCCCCCAGAGGTCCTGCAGAGGACTTTGGCACTCGACTACTGCTTTCTCCAGTGCCAAACTATAAATGGATTTTTTTTTTCCCCCAACACACAGCAAGATTGATCCAGGCTGTCAGGAAGTGTGTGGCTGGGGTGCTTTGGTTGTACGTGAAGCAGTTATGTGAATCTCTCTGAAACAGGTAGCTGCCGCCCACAACTGCAGGAGCCACAATGGCCCAGAGATTGTTCTCGTTCCTGCGGTCTCCACTGCTGAGCTGGGCCTCTCTCAAAAGCTCTGCTGTAATTAATAAGAAATGTTCTTGGATGAGGTATCTGACAATTAAGTTTGAGAGTGGAAGGTTTTTTATTTCTTTTCCAAGTGCTAGTTGGCATTGGGTAAATTAGAAATATTCCCCTAGTCTGATATTTCACGGGTAAAATAAAGAAGTTAAGATGCTACTTTCCATTCAACACTTAATTGCCCTTAGGACTCAAGGCAGGGAGATTTTCCAGTGGTAAACAGCCTTTCTGAAACACAATTAGCATTAATTAACATCCATGCTGGGAATTTAATCAGCAGCAGCAGATTAGTTCTGTTTTCTGAACTGTTTTTTCTCCCCTTGGATATGGCTGTTGTTCTACAGGCTGGAAACTTGTGTTCGCAGCAAGGAGCTTGTCCTGGGGCTTACATCCCCCAGAGCTGTCACACCAACAGCATTCGCACATCAAAGACGTTTTTAAAGAAATAGAAAAGAAGCTTTCTGATGGAGCAGATGCTACAAGCTTCCCCTAGAACTGCACCATTACATTTCTGCCCTACAACCAAGCCACTCGCAGCTTTCCCTCTTCCGTGTTTTACTTATTTTACTCACAGTTAGAGGTTTTTGTTTGTATGGGTCACTGATGGTTGCCTTGAGGGATGATATTTCAAAGCTATGTGGTGTAGGTTGAAAAGCTAGTAAAAGTACTTTATTTGAAAAAATTGTGATACCCAGTATAAATGTAAAAGTAGTAGGTAAAAATAGCTCCCTGATGTTTTCCTTCAAATAATTTGAAGGGTTACTTGTGGGTGAAACACTTTTTTTATCGCTTCAGTTATTTGCTGTTTGTTTAGCTGTAGCTAGACAGTGAAATTGAGTTTTGTTTACTTGCTAGGATATGCTCCAGTATTGCAAAAGAAGCACTACAGAAAAATGTAAAATAATGTGAAAAGCATTGTTGAAAAAACCCCACATATACACACTATATATATACATATATATAGTGTGTATATGTGGGGGTATATATATATATAAAGTAAAACACTGAAAATGCTCTTTTAGTACAGGAGGGATGTGATTCCTGTCTAGCAAAGCTACTATTTGTGCTTTGATTTTTGGTTTTATATACAAGCATTGATTAGCTGACAGAATGTTGTTGTTTTTTTGGTTTGGTTTTTTTAAGTTACTTATTAGACAGTTTTGTTTAAAGCTTGGGGCTATTTTGACTAAAATCAAGCTGTAATCAAATGCTGTATGGACTTCTACCATTTGTGATAGGAAAAAAGCTCTGCTGGAATCTGGTTGGCATTTAAAGTTAGGAAATTTTCAGGGCTTTAGAACAGCTTTTAATAGGAATGCCTAAAGGGTGTTTTGTGTGTGGTTTTTGTTTTCCTGGTATCGTGCCTGTTAATTTGCAGCAAAATACTGTATTTGGGTTGAGTTGTATAGACTGCAAATAATGTATGATATATTTAGAGGATTGCAAGACTGTGTACCTCTTAGGAGTTTCTTTGTTTTTAAGTTTGTCATCATTGTTCCTTTTTTTCCAGAAGTTTGGTGTCAATCAGTCTAAGCCAGAATTTACAGTGGATCTCAAAGGGGCATTGATTGACTGGGCCTCAAAGGACAAATCCAGCAAAAAGAATGTTATTGAGGTAATTATTTTATTTAAATGCGGAATTATATGTACTTTGGTAACTGAAGAAATTTTCTTTCAACTTAAAAACTTTGAGTTTTCTACATTTCTTTCTGCTCAAATGGAGATGTGTCTTAGTACATGCAAGAAATGTCAATTGTTAATATATCTGTATGGGATATGCCTTTAAATTTTAAGCAGACTGTTTTTATTTACTGTTTTCACTGGTAAGTGTTCTTGAGTGGGTGTATATTATCTAAAAGTTATGCTGGGTAGAAGTTTAATTTGATTTAGGTAATGTCACTCTTGAATTCTGTGTTTATCAAATCTGATGATACCTGTTTTTATTTTTTAAAGCTAAAAACTCGCCAAGGAACTGAGCTCTTAATTCAATCTGATAATGACAGCTTTATTAATGAATGGTATAAAGTTCTTAACTATACCATCAACAATCAGGTATGTGTTTGAGTGGTGAAGGCTCTACTTTCGAGGTAATGTTATTTAGTAAAATAGTTGATGTAACAACTCCTAGTGCTTCACGTACATCTTCATTTCCTGATTTTCTTGAATGTGGACAGGAGGTTGAGGATATGGCAGTTCCTGGTGGATGGTCCACCGGATTAAGAACCAGGAGATCTGGGCTGACCTCCAGTTCAGGAATGAGCTTTCTTCTGTGGCCAAATACTTCTGTCTCAGTCACCAAAAGGTTCGGATAGAGAGAGAGTTAAGGGGGAGGACAGCCAAGGGAATGCTTCATAATATACATTAATCTGCAGTCAAATAATTAATTTGATACTGCTGTTCACTTAAGGCTGCACTAGAGTGCGAATTAAAAAGCCTGGCAAAATACTGTATTATGTCTTCTTAACAGGCAGCATAATGCCAACTATTTAATCCACAGAAAAGTGATCAAGCATTTTGCTCTTGATATTGCCAAACAAGATTTACCATCTTTGAATTCAGAAGTTGGAGGAAAAATATCCCTCTTGTATCAAGTTGACTTCATGTGTTTTCTTAATTTTTATAGTTACAGGCCTGGCTGCTGCCCATAAGCTGCACTTACATTGCTTTCGATGTCAGTCAGTGACCTTAATTTCTCTGAGCTCTGATAGTGTTTTTCACTTATGGGCTTTTTCCACCTAAATGCAGCAGGCTAATGTGAACGGTGTAATTTCTTGTGAGCACTTGTGGTTTAGGCTCGTAATCTTCTGCTCTCTCCTGGTACGAAAATGTCATGAGCCTTAATAACCAGGCAAGGCGGTCACTCAGTGATACTCTTCTCCTGTCTGCCCCGTGTAATGCAACTGAGGCCACTTCTTCCTTAAATATAAACGAAGATGAAAAGGCTGAGATACGCTGAGATGAGGGCGAGGTATTACATGTTAGGTTGAGGAAGTGAACGTGGGAATAGGGAGAGAGTATCAGCGCTCTGGAGGAAATGGTCATGCATTTCTGCTGGCAGCTGGTAGCCAAAAGACCTAAGATTACAAGGGAAAAGTTCAAAAAGGGCATTATTAGACTGCCTGATAATTTGGAGCACTGAAGCTTTGGTTAAAAAAAATACATTAGATCTGAAGCAAACTTTGAATTTTGGGAACTTTATGGTATAGTAGCTTTGAATATCTTTCCCAGGACAGAGGCACTAGTTCTAGTGTGATGAGATCTTCTTCAAAAGAAGGTACAAGATTAGATTCTGGTCTCTTTGCTCCTTCAGGCAGCTGTTGTGGTAATATACTGTACAACATAAATAGCTACCTGCAAAGGATGTAGCTGCTCTCTTTTACATGCAGAAATTTCCAAGTTATTAGATTAGACTTGTTCCATAATGCAAACTAGATTCCAGGTGATATTTTTTTTTTCCCCAAAGCAGTGAATGGGTATAAAAATCTATCAGTCCTAAAAAGCTTTGAGGCTTCTTGAAGGCACACTGTCCAAATGGTCTCAGTGGCAGGGGGATCCTTAGTGGAGACATTAATTGGGCAGTTGAATGTATTGATCTTTGACATGTCAAAAGGCTATCCAAAGCTTTTGAAAAGCAGCAAGGAATGAGGATGTTTAAAGGTAACGTATAGCCTTCAAGTTACAGTGCAACTTAGTCAATAAAGTCATACTTCTGCTGTTTCAGTGCTCTGGAGTATGCAACATTGCCTCGTTTTTAAAATGTCCTTCCTTGTAGTAAAAGACACTGTATGGTCAGAGTTTTGTAGCTGTGCAGAAGTGAAGTTGACTTTAGAAGGGAAGTAGGAAATAATGTGGTTTTGGAAGGGAGTGTGTTGCACTGAGACCAGAGGAAACTACTTTTCCGGTTTTCTGATACGTCTGTGGTCGTTCGTGCAGCAGAGGTACAAGGCTGCAGGTGGGCAGTTTAACACACTCTGGCATCTGCCTTTGTACTACAACACGAGCTACTTGACTGCTTAATGAGCATATGCTGAGAGACCAGTACTGTAGGGCAAGAATTTTAGGCACTGGTGTATTTACTTTTTCAGAGTGAACCCAGTGTATGTTTTGACAGTAGGTGAAATTTTCCAACCGGTAGTTCTGTTTTCTGCTAAGGAAATTTTAATTACAGAGATCAGAAATAGGGTAAATGCTCTAGAAATGTTTTTTTATAGACTTTATCAATCAGATGCTTCTGTAGCAGACCATGAAATAGCTGATATTTGTCTACAGGATTTGTTTGTCTACAGGAAGTGTTATCATGGAATCTGGTTGTACTTTGTTCAGTGTCCAGCAAAACTTCTTTATTGGTTCTTATGATCAAATAGTGTTTCTCAAAGTTATTCACTCTGCCAGTGAGAATGGTATAGTCTCTGAAGATATTTTTAGCATCTAGAGTTCAGGAAAGAACCAGCTGAATATCATTGGAGGGAAAGAAATATATATTGTAGAACTATCTACAGGAAATGTGTTTGTTAATGCTATATTCTATAAATTGTCAAACTGATCACTGCATATCTTAAACCTAATAGGTAGTAGAGTCTGATGAAGCATTAGAAGATGAAGTACCAGATTCCCCTGGGGTGGAAAAACAAGATAAAGAAAAAGAGAATAAAGACTCTAAGAAACTTCGTTGTGAGTTGAAAATTTTCCATTAATTGATTTTTAGCAATGCCAATTTTTATTTTTTGCATCTTCAGTATTATGTGTAGCTAGAGAAGAATTCAAAGGACAGCTATAAATGAAACTACTCAAGTTTGGAAACAGGCTTTGATATAGTTCATTCTACATCTTGGTGTCAGATAGTAGATTTTTCTTCCACGTTTTATTAATCATACTTAAAAAAAATAAAAAGAAGAAAAAAAAGTACCAAATGTCTTTAGCTCTTGCTGAAGAGCTCATGAAAAATAGGACAAAATAGGCAGTAGTGAAATTGAATGTTTTCAAGGTGTTGTCAAATGCACAGAAGTAATTAGGCATTTTTTTCTTTGGCTTTTATAAATTATTTTGAGTAAGAATCCTTTTGTCCTTTTAAATGTTCAAAACTGATCGGAATTGTTTTACTTGTTTTTTGTCTGTGGTACAGCATCTGTAAATTTTTGCACTATTAACTTAAACTGCAATTTTGCTAATTTGCTAATGATGTTGTATTGGCTCATTTAGGGAATCTAAACATTTTTAATTACACCTTCAGAATTCGAGAGCTAAATTTGTTTTAGCCACAGAAGTTTCTTATGCATAGAAATATATTAACCAGGCAGACTATTTTCTGTCTCTTACTTCCGGGCCTTATATGTAATTTGCGAGACAGTATTTATTTCTTTCAGAATAGTTAACTTAATGAAAAGTAGTACTGGTTTTGAAATACAGCTATATTTTAAAATTTCTGTATCAGTTCCATATGTAAACTACCATTTAGTTAGTTTCATGGGCAGTATTTGGTTTTACAAGGTTTTTTTTGTGACAGGGTTGTCTCTTGGTGGTTTGAAAAATGGAAGCTATTTACAAGGAGTTCCAGAAGGTTACGGAAAATAATGTGGATGTGTTGCAAATCTGAAGAGGTTTTCTGTGTGTTTTTGAGATTTTTTTTAAAATATTGGTTTCTTGGCAGATAAATGCAGCGTTGGTTCAGTGAATATTCATGCTAAGTACGTTTCTCTTTTCAGCAGTGAAAGCACCTAGCAATATAGATTCCACAGATCAGAAAAAGACCAAAACGAAGCTCAAGAAGTTTCTTACACGGCGCCCTACATTACAAGCTGTCCGTGAAAAAGGCTACATTAAGGGTAAATGAACCTTTTTAACAAAGGAAATAATTTGAAAAGCTGAATTTAGTAGTTCACGTGTAAAATGGGGTTAAAATGTAGAGTAAAACCCATGTATATAGCTGGTTTAACAAAAGTCGTGGATGTATAGTGGAAATGGTGATTGATTGTTATTCTTCCGAACAGTGCTGTTAGCCACTAAACTTCATGGAGGATGTGCTTTCCTTCAGCTCAGTACTGGCAAAGCTGCAGTGAAAATGCAGGGCTCACGAGCCTGTTTGGACTGGGAGTGCTTCTTAGCTAGAAGAACCCATTTGGTCTGCTCTTCTGAGCTGGAAGCTCCAGATAGCTCTTAATCTTTTGTGCATCCAAGGGAAAGAGAAGTCCTTCGGGTACAGAGCTGAATGCACGTCCTCGGCTGTTTCACAAGGGTATTTTAGTCTGAGTGGAACTGGGCCAGCCGTGTGCCATCTCATAAGAAATGAAGTATCTGGGCAAGCCAGGATGAGGCTGGAGGAGTCTTAACTTAAACATCTTCTTTCCCTAATCTGCTTTGAATGTATATGTTTTAAAAATTGTTTAACAAACAATGAGTCTTACAGGCATTCTTGAATCAAGCTTATGAAAGAATCAATAATTTAATATATGCTTCCATTTGTCACACTTGTAGAAACTTTGAGAGAACAATATTTGCACAGGTTTAAGTTAATGTCTTTGTGTAAATTATTGACTTGGTACTCACTGTAAAACTTCATTTATTTATTTATTTGTATGCTTTAGCAGGACTTATAGGTGGTGCTCTACTAGGGCCAAAATAGCACATGGGTAGGCAAATACCAGAGCAAACCCTACTGTGATTTGCCTAACTACATACTTTAAGAGGTCTGCTTCTGTTGCATGTGGCATTTGATATATTTGTGTATCTGCAAATATAATTTAACTGTAAATGATGAAATTTTTTGTTTGGGATAATGAAGCATTATTCCCAGACTTTGACGTTTTGCTCTGCTTTACAGCTTAGTATTCATGTCATGACTCAGTGACATAACTTCTGACATTAGCAACAGTGAATGCTAAGCCCAATTTAATTTGTACACGTGCATGCTGATGGTTGGATTTTTAATAAAGACGTTAAGGAACAGAGAGTTTGTTTTTATTTAAAAGCATGGTGTAAATTGTTAAAGTTGGATCTGCACTGTACAGTTTCATACATTTACTGTATGAATGAAAAATACACAAGTCTTTATTTAAAAGCCCAGTGTAATTTGTGGCTGCTGCAGAACAAGCTTAGTAAACGGGAAACTTGGCAAATGCAGTAGGAGCAGAAAAAATAATGAAAAGTTCTAGGGGGAAAAAACCCAGACAACTGAACCAGTTGAAACAGCATGCACTAAGCAGAGATTTAACTGTGCTGAGGTTTTTGTTATGTGGAAAAAGAAAATTACAAAAGTTACTTTAAGACGGGAGGAAAAAGATAATTTACTGTGTATGCGGAATATTGAAGCCAAAGGCAATTGTAGCAAGTCAATTTGTTACACACTAGTATTTTCTTGTGCTACCTAACCTGGATGGCTCTGCCTGCTTCAGCTGCATGCTAGCCCAGCTTTCTGCGGCCTGGGCTTTTCCAATCCTTTGCTACTGACTCTGCTTGTACAGCGTGACTCGCAGCACCACTGAGGTGTTTCAAGGCACCAGCCTTATACACGTGCAGCTCGTAATACCTTTATATGCCAGTCTTCGTACTCTGTAATGATTTGGTGTGCCGTTTGGATTTCTCAAAGTGCTAGTCAAATGCAAGTGTTGTTAATGAATCTGCTTAAATTGCTAAGTGTGAAAAACGGACCAGATGCTATGGATGATGCAAATGCAAGAGCAGTTTATCTCTCGTGTAAGCTCTGAAGTAAGATCTGCTAGGTACTGAGAAGACGGCCACTTACACGCCTTACTTAACAGATTAAAAAAACCAACCAACTTTCACTTTTAAAGTGTGAGTTTTGCCTTTCTATCTTGGGACCTTATTTCAGTCTCATGCATCTAAACAGGAGACACCTATTATTTGATCATCTTTGAAAACCACAGGAATGGGTCTGAAGAGATTTTGGTGATAACATAACCAGGACAAGAGGAGTTAACATGTTGCTGAAATACACTGAGACATTGCAAGAAACTGTTCTCTGCCCAAGCTGATTTTCATCTTTGCTCCAGTTTATGATAGAAAACACTTACCCTGGATTGTGTAGTTTTGGAAACAAGAGTCAAACTTTGCTCATAAGTATCTGTATTTAGATTCCAGCCTTGCAGCCAGGTTGCCTGTGCATAGTCATACTTGCTTCCATTCAGAGCTCTGCGATGTACAGCTCTGTCATTTACAAATCCGTGTCAGAACTGAAAAATGTTAGAAGCTAAAGACGCTACATTAAAGTAAATTAATACGTAATGCTGGGTTAAACATTAGGTGCAATGAAAAGTGAAATTTTACAGGGTTTTTCCCCAAGCAATGCCAAAAGGTTTCATTTTAGTTAGTTCAGATTTTTAACAAAGTTTACAGTAAATGTATTTTCAACTCAGAACAGGAATGGAGTGTAACAGGAACATTTGAATCTATTAAATTTCTCATTACAGTAACGACTATGAGACTCTTACAAGTATCTCCTGATGGATTAAAATGATTTCAGTAGCAAAAGTTCCTTATTCAGAGGCAACTGCCGACGCTTTCTTACCGGGTGCTTTTTCTTGCTGGGGGCTGCTGAGAGCTCTTTTCAAAACTTTCCTATTTTCACTCTAATACTGCGACAATTGTATCCAGTAGTCTTTGCCCTTTATAGAGGCTTGTTTTAACCTGAACTAGTTCTGTCACTTGAGTCCTGTTCCACTGTAAATCAGTCTCTTTACTTGGTTCCAGATCAAGTGTTTGGTTCCAATCTCACCAGCTTGTGTCAAAGAGAAAACAGCACGGTGCCAAAGTTCGTGAAGCTGTGCATTGAGCATGTTGAGGAACATGGTATGGTTGAAGTTTTTTGTTTCCGAATCTCTCTTGCTCGCCACACTATCTGATTTTGAACGTTTTAATCCTTAAAATGCTTCTTTGGGGAAAATAATCTGAAACTTTTATCTGTAGTTAGCAATGAGTTTTCAAGAGTGGGGAAGTAGGTGGGATCCAAAATGGGGAGGGGATAAAATCTTTTCTCTGAGGAATTGACCTGCATCAGTGTATTTCAAGCTGAGGAGAAGGCAGGACAGCATCCTGGCAACAAGGCTCTAAGGAAAGAGGGATTACAAGAAGTAATAGAAGAGTTCAGCCCATCAAGTTGTTTTTTTTTTCAGATGAAAAGAGAGAGACTGTTAAAATGTGACCATTCATTTTTGGAAGGTTTAAGCGTGCTAACAATCACTTACATTAAAACTTCTTTGAAACAAACTTCTAGGATAAAGTTACATTCCTGCTTTCTGTATGTGTTGACTGCCAGAAGACAAGTCTACTGGTTTGATGCTCTTCAGCCAGTTACACCAATTGTTATGTGAAGTTTTACGCAATTCTAGAGATCGTCAGTGTCCACATATTGATGCAACTTTTGTTTGCTTTCATTGAAAACCAGTCTCTCCTATCTAATAACTGAGAAAATGAAATGTTTGAAAGCTACCTGTGACATTCTGGGTTGTCTGATGTAAAGGACATCTTCACACTCCTGTTAAAAATATTTTGGTTGTGACTTCTGACTCAGCTATAGTCTCTGCTAGTTTTCTTGCTTGTTTCTTGCTGTTGTCATTGCCCTGTCTCTTGGAAAAGATGACTGAGAGGGGATTATGGAATCTCCATAATCATCATTCAAATACATGCCAGTCTGTTAATCTGAGAACGTTCTCTTGAGAACCAGGGTAAGTGTTACAGGGGAATACTGTGTGTGAATTTTAAGACGTCTTCTATGGGAACTTCATTTAGGATTTTGTTGCAGCCCGTAGTCCTCTTTTTCCATGCTGCTATCTTATGGCCTGGGAGGGGAAAAATAGCTGCTTCCATTGCCTTACTCCAGATCAACAAACTGCCACCTTGCTTGTAACAGTGGGCTTTATTCCATTTGTGATCTGCAGTTTGTGAGAAAGAGGTTATTTTGCTTTGTTCTTTTTTTTTATTTCTCTTTTATTTTAAAGACAGGACTGCAGTGAAGATAGTGGTGAAGTTTTCCTTTTTTAAATACCTGAGGGGAAACTGACAGAAATGAACAGCTTTTTTTCCCCACTTCTCCAACTCTTCTTCCTACTGCCAATACACTTCAAATCAGTTCTTTCTGTAAAGGAATGACTAGTGGATGGTGGGGAAAAGGGATGTGTCAGATGGTGCTGGTAACTGTGCTGTGTTGCATCAGACAACTCCTTGAGGAGCTACAGGGACTTGCAGGTATTCTGGCAACACTCACCCTTCTCAGTGGCACTGACTCACACAGTGCATTTAAGTGGCGTTTCAATTAAATTCTTTACCTCCTAATCACTTCTGAGTAACTGCAGTAGCAACCACAGAGACACAGTTTTTTTCTTTTCTGGTTGAGTGTGCAATACTGTAAAGGCAAGGGCTACCCATTGTAGTTTTGTAGGCTGTTGGGTAGCGATGAGTGTGCATGCACATCATTCCTTCTCCGTGCAAACCTGGTCACTTGACAACTTTGAGATGCTCTCTATGCATGACTGGATTTTTCTTAACCATACATGAAAAAAATTGAACATCCACAAAATACTTGGTTTTTGCATGTTGGATTCCTGTATGCCCCCTGCCCACCCACTGAGCGCATCTTAGACGAGACACCTAGTCTCATTGGGGAACTTGGAGTTATTGCTGCATTACTACAGTTCTACTCTGTAGGAAATCTTAGAGATTATTTTGAGCTTGATGCTACCAAACCTGTGTCAGCAAACCAAAGCTCCTCTGATATGCCCTACCCATCGAAAAAGCTAGTTTAACTTCCTTTTTTTGTTTGGTTTTTTTTTTTTTTGAACCAAGTGTTCTTTGTTACGAGGTGGGTTTCTTTTGTTGTTAATTTTGCTGAGTAGCTGTATAAAGTAGTAACCTAACGATTCCAGAATTCATAGATGTGTAAGGTATTAAGATGGATTTATCCTTTTGTTTTAGGATTAGATGTTGATGGCTTATACCGAGTTAGTGGCAATCTTGCAGTGATACAGAAGCTAAGATTTGCAGTCAATCATGGTAAGCTTCCTTCAACTGTATTACAATTGCATATATTTTCAGATTGCTGAAGTTCACAGAAAGCTCAGGAAAAAAAAATCTCTTAATATATAACTGCAGTCTTTCATGAGAAATGATTATCATCTTCAAAGTAAAATTACTTCAGAATTGCAGAATTTAGTGTGCAATATATGTAATTTGAAAAACCTGGCATCCTGGAGGTTTGGTCTTATGGGGAGCATAGAGGCATTGCTAGAGCATAATTCTAAAGAAAGATGGTAATAGAATTTGGGGGGTTGTGGTATTGTTTCAAACAAAATAACTTCATACCTCACGGAAAAACAGTAAGTATATTAAGCTTCCACTAGCTTTAAAATTGTCACTTAATGCTTTTTAGTGAGATTACCTACTTGCTTTTAGTGTGAGTGTGCTTAGCTCCTCTTCACCATGTTCTATATAAACCCCTTCCACGTGGCTGTTAGTGTTTTGTTCAGTGGCAATTAGGCAGCTTGCAACTAGGAAGAGGACAGTAGCCCACCTACAATCTGACCTCTCATTTCCTGATTGACAGGGTGTAACAGTGAATTTTGTGTTATGTCAGCAGCTCCTGTTCCCTTCTGGAAGATGCGCTTGGTGTAGGGGAGCTGCGTGTAGTGCAGTAGGCAGAGTTTGGCCATCTCTGTAGTGGTTGAGGGTTTTTGGGTTTTTTTGTATGCCTTTTTATGCTGCTGCAGCTCTGTACCTCAGCAGAGAATGGGCTGACATGGAGTGTGAATATTCACTGCTTTAAAAGCAATAAGTACAAAAGAGTAGTTAAGTTTTAAAAAAAAATGCTTTTATAGTTAAATTATTAACATTAATTATTCATTTTTCTCTCTCAGATGAGAAACTAGACTTGAATGACAGTAAATGGGAAGATATACATGTCATCACAGGAGCGCTAAAGATGTTTTTCAGAGAATTGCCAGAGCCGCTCTTCACTTATAATCACTTCAATGACTTTGTCAATGCAATTAGTAAGTCTGGAAAACACGTGTGTGCTTTGTGGATAAGTTCTGCTCAATGTGTACAATTCGTGCAATTTCTCCACAGTAAAAATTTTAGACTGTTTGGCTGTCAGTAATGCACTGTCTGGTCAGGAGGTGGCAGTATTTTATCTCATATTGGCACCGCAAAACGTTTGCTTTTATTCCCAGTCTGTTACATTTTATGCTAAAACCAAATGTTTTTAGCATATGTTAAACAAAAATACTGAATTTTTGTTTCTACACCTCATCCTTTTGCAGAACAAGAGCCAAGGCAGCGTGTCCATGCTGTTAAAGATTTGATCAAGCAGTTGCCAAAACCAAATCAGGACACCATGCAGGTACTCTTTAGACACCTGAAGAGGTAAGTAGCAGATAGAAGGAAAGGCTTTGTGTTGCTGGTCCTCCTTTAAAGATAAATAATCTAGGTAAAGTGACTTGTTCCCATGGCATTTTTCTTGCCTATATTGGACTTAATGAAAACAATATATCAGTGTATATTTATACAAGCTTGCAGAGCACCAGACTTTAGACAGTATGCGTTGTAGTTGTGATGGTTACTGCCAAGTCCTTATGTTTGAGGGATTGTCAGAGGATCAGAAATAGCCTTTCAAAACAACTTTTCTGTAGAGAGGGGAATCACAGCAGCTGTGTGTTCTAATAACAAGACTATTTGTTAAATAAATACCGTGAATAGTCATTTGCTTTGGACTGTGTCTTTTTCCTGTCATCCTGTTACTCTAACACTGATAAGTCTCTCTTTTTGTATATTTTCTTTTCTCTTTCAGAGTTGTAGAAAATGGAGAAAAGAACCGAATGACCTATCAAAGTGTAGCAATAGTTTTCGGTCCAACATTATTAAAACCGGAGAAAGAGACTGGTAACATAGCAGTCCACACAGTATACCAGAATCAGATTGTAGAATTAATTCTACTGGAATTGAATTCCATCTTTGGACGCTGACATTTTTCTTGAAGTAGAAACTGGAAGTGATGGGTTGGCAGCAGTACTCCATCAGAAGGAAAATCTCTCGCTGTACGTGATGGATTATGTTTGTGGACCAAGAAGCAACTTGTTTTTTGCACTTTTGGGGAGGGGAGAAACAGGAGAAATGTTTGACCACTTTAATGCGAATTAAAGACAACTCTTTGGATTTCTTTGAAAAGTTCAATGTAAAAAGTGAATCAAGAAGGTTACAGTTTGCCTTTTTTTAAAGTAGCATTGGAAAAATGTAATATAGGTTCATACACTGGATTTCTTGGAGAGTAAAGGTATTAATCTCAAACTGGATAATCTGGAACTTAATCTTAAAATTCATCCACTTGCTAGGGAAAAGTCCTACCAACCGGTATGGAAAAATTCAGTGAAGTTGCATTTTAAGGTTATGTTTTACAAACTACTCAGATCTGTATGACACTTTTCCAAGGGGTTTCTGCATGCAGTGACTGTCTTAAGCTTGTGCTAACAGTTTGGTTTAGTTAATCAAATCTAATTCCTCACTTGCTATCTGCTGTCCCTTTTTCCTTTTTTTCCTCCATTTTTCTTTTTTTTTTCCCCTTTCTTTTCTTTCTTTCCTTTTTCTCCCAGCAACAATTCTGGAATTTCTTATTTGCTTGATGGAACAGCACACTATTTCAAACACTGAACTTGTAAGAATATCCAGCAATGGATATTTGTCTTGTGGTATAATAGAAGTCATATTTAATAAACATGTTCATTTATTTTCAGGGTATTTCCAGAGCTAAGTTTTGTGTTACACTGATTTAAAGCTAAAATCCTAAGTGAATACCCAACTGTAACACTGTGTTGAGTACTTGGTATAATGCTGTGGTAGTGGAAGTTTCTTGATGTAAATACAGGCTGTCCTTTTGATTCTTGTATATAATTCAGTTCCTGTATAGTTTAAGAACACTTTAGTCACACATTTCTAATCCTGGGTAGATTAGCTACAGTAGCATAATGTTTCCAGTGGACGTCTGAGTTTCAGCAGGGAAACAGGTTATGGGGAGGGAGGGGGGACCTAACTGTGTGCACTTTTAGATGTTAATTACATTTGCGGGCAAATAACTGTAATGCAAATGGTACTGGAGAAATACTGAGTGTGCTTGCTAAATTGTTAATGCACTACAAGAGGAGCCTTTTAGGTTATTTAATATGTACAGGATACATTAGAAAAATGTATTATGAATTCTAACATCAACAAATAGTGAAACTCATGTTTTGATAGATAGATGTTTGATGGAGTCCATGATGCTAAATTTAAGATTTTTCTTTTTACAGTAATGTAGAATAATTTGTAAAATTGGTTTTGAAAGATTTTGTTACAGGGAGCATGGTCTGCTGAAGATTTTTTTAAATGTATTTTTCTAGACTAACTGCTGTATCTGACATATTTGTTATGTCTAACCCGAATAAAGAAAACTGTTAGTTCTTTTAGAGTTTCCCATTGCCGCTTCAGACAACATGAACCCCCTTTAAACAATAAGATGGATGTGTCTTTCCGCTTGGCATGGATACTACTTGTGGCAAAGAATCATCATGCTGGATTAAAAGACGAATGCTTACTGTATAACCTGACAATTTTAGTAACTGTCTAGTCCCTTTCTTTAACAATTTAAATTCTAACATAAGGTTCAGAGAGGGCAGAAATAATTTATGGATATAAATTTGCGGTCCTTAAAACATGCCCCAACTTACCTGGAGCCTACTGTACACCTTGGAACTAATTGTATTTCACCTTTGATCCGCCGTATCCACCCTTTCACAACAGGGTTCTGGCTCCCAGCGAAGGGGATGTGTGGTGAAGTACTGAGGTGTGGTCAGATGAACGGTACAAGAATTTCATAAGCATAGTGCTTGCATGAAAAGTCTTTGGAGATAAAAGAGAAGATGAGTTACCTTGTGGCTTTCTCACTGTCTTCTTGTGGTAATGGTGAAGTCTTGTGGTTTGTTGCAAAAGCGACCTGGGTGAGAATTGTGAAAGCTCCATCTCAGCCTTATGCTCTCAGCCTCCTGGTAGGCTGTCAGACCGGAGCAGTGCCGAGTGGCAGGTGTGCACCGAGCTACTAGAAATACCAACAACGCTGAAATCAGTTGCTGTAGTAGATTATTCAAATCCCAATTTCAGCTGTAAAATAAAAAAGAATTCCCACTGCTATAAATGAGAGGGCTTATCCGCAGGTCACCTTTTCTGTACGAGTGTTATGTTTTTCAAAGAAAGAATGCCTTTTTTAAAAAATTTGATAATGAGGATGTCACTTTTCCTTGTATTCCCCAAAATAAAGCATTTTGTTATTACAGTATATATAGTATTGGTTTTGTGCGGTGCAGTTGTCATATGTTTCTGTTTTTAGTTTGGGGAGGGTATTATTTGTAGACAAAAGAGGTGTAGCTAAACACATGAAACATTGAGGAAGAGGAGGCTGCCCAAGCTGCTGGTATGCTTGTTGTGACCAACTTGAAACTGTGTCAGCATATCAGGTTTCTTCACTACTTGAAATACCTTGTCTTGTCCGTGCAGTTAGCTTTCTTTTGAAATAACAAAACCCCAGATTTTTGCACTAACACGGCAGAGGAAAGCTATTTCTATTAGATGAAACACAATTAAATTTATACATGCCTCCGTTTGGGCTTTAAATCAGATTTGGTTCTGGTTTAAAACCAATTTAAAAACTGAATGTAGGCTTTTTACAGCCACGGCCTCTCAAAGATACTGGAGGTCCAATATGATGTATCGGTGCCAGCTGAAATTTGGTTCCAGCACTAAAGCTGTGCTCAGCGCTATAGTTCAGCTGGGCGGCGTCAGGACCGAGCAACTCGCAGATGTGCTTGACCTGTGCCAGCTCTGGGCTTCTTCGCTTTAAAGCTGGAGAGAAAAGCAGACACAAAAAAGAGAAGGCAAATATAGACATGTAAACTTATTTTTAAAAATGGTAGTTACATGTAAATAAAGCTTCTTGTGTGCAAGTGGATAGGTCATGCTTACTGTCCAGGCCCAGACTTTCCTCCCCATCTCCACAGAAAGCCATGATAAATTCCCTTTGTACTGAACCCATTGTATCCTGGCAAGTGCGTGCTCTGCGCCCAGCGTGAGAGAGAAGGGAGTTTGTAGGTAAAACAGTATCACTTTATCCCTACGTGGAGCCCTGACTTTTTCCCCTTAAAGGCAGCAGCTTTATTTAGCCCCAAAGTAATGATATTTTCAGAATCAATTGGTTAATTCATAAGCCATAACGTAAACCGAGCACAGTGGGGCATTCTGCTGGGCGAAGGGGGGGTTACAGCATGTCTAATGAGGCCTCCTGCAACTGCCGGGGAGAGGAGAGCTCCTCTGAAGAATCTTAATTAGCCTCCACAATTGCAAAGTTTTGTGGGCAAGCAGCTGGTAGGACTGGATCAGACCTTTACAAAAGTAGCCCTATGTGATTGTGGGACTTAAATGAACATTCCCCCCCTTCCCCCCCGCCATAGCATTCTTGTAAACAGAGCACTTGTAAAACAAGATCACACTGTGTAACAAACCAACATGAAAGACGTTCAGAGGTGACTTGGCCTCTCGGTCCTTTTTATTGACTTGATAATTAAATGACAGCTCTAATATTAGAGTTTCCTAAGGTACTTGGCTACTACTTTCTCTCAAAAGAAGAAATCCGTGTTGCATTCAGCACTTAGAAGTGCGAAGCGGAACAAGCATCAGGGTTATTTCTCATAGAACCTCGGCTTGCAGCTTATTGCACTAAAATGTAGTTGGCTGGGGAAGGGGAAGGCAGATCCTTGGTGTGGGAATAAGTAAATGCAAAACCCTGAAGGCAACCAGACAAAGCAGGTATGATGGGCAAGCCAGATCGCAAAGAAACTTAGAAAATCTGCTGGAATCCTGGCCTGGGAGAAAGCCAGGCTGCCAAGAGTGTGGTTTCGTTGGTTTTTTGGTGGTGTGGTTTGTGGTTGTTTCCCCCCCCCCTCCTTTTTCTTCTTTTTCCACTTCATACACTACAGATGAGGGCCTGGCTGTGTCTTGTAAGGGTGAGTTGCTCTGTAAACAGGTGAAGTTCAAGATGACGTTGCAAGGTGGCAGTGCCCACCTTTCTCCGGGCTTATCCAGAGTGGCTTCTGCATGTCTGCTCCTCAGTGCTGGGCTCGTGGCCAGGTTGACTTGACACAAACACCCGAGTGCTGATGAGAGTCAAGAGCTACCTTCCTTCAACGTAATTATGGATGCACAACCAGCATCCATGTGATACGAAAATAAACTTGTTCTCAGCTTGGCAGCGTTATCCTGGTGGCACAGAGTGCCCACCTGAGACGTGAACCTTGTGGCGCTGGGTCCCGAAGAGCATAGGCAGCCCTGTCTGCTACAATCTCAGCATGCCGGAAGAAAGAACTGTATGAAGCTGAAAATTGGGAGTATGCAGGAGAAAATAAAGCCCCAAGCTGAACGATCTTCACAACCAACTCAGATTTGCGTGTATGATACGCATCTGCTCAGAATAGTTTCTTAATTCATAGTGTGAGATAAACAGCTGCCCTTCAAAAAAATAAATACCGTAATTAAAAGTTGTCATTTTTTCAATCAGGCACTGGAAGGTAAATGTTAAACAACGGCCAGCTTGTCTAGTTCGTCGTGTGCTGCAGCCAAATGGCTGGAATCAAACCGCTGGCCACCGGATGTGCCACTGCTCTCTGCCTTTTCTCTGCCGAGGTGATGGCTTTCTCTGCTGGTGGTGGGTGCTGGCTTTCTGCACGGGAGTGTCCTGCCTAGCTACTCGTTTCAGTAAAAGGAGGTACCTAACCTAGAAACAGATCTGAAAACCACCTTTTTTTCCCCAAGAACAACTTTCCTATCGGCCTGGGCTGGGCAGCACTTTGTCCACAGGCGCTTCTGCTGCACAGTGCTGCCACCAAGCCCTGCCTGCTGCAGGGATATTGTCCTCTGTGGGTGCTGGCCTTGGCAAGGTCCCTGCCGAGGTGTCACCCTCCCAACTTTACAGCTTGCTTCTGTGAAGAAAAATGGAGACACAATTGTGCAAGAGGCAGAGCCTCTCCTCTGGTGCTCCCTTATGGCTTTATGTGTAACGAAGGATGCCACCGTATTTCCTGCTGTGAAATGGCTGTTTCATAGCTGAAGCGCTGTTCTTGCAGATATGGTAGTCCTGCTCTAAGTTTCCCTTTGAAGTTTCAAAGATAAGACTTCTTTTCCTATTAATCTCTCCTTTTCCTGCATCTACCCACCTGCTATCCCGGCTGCACTGAAAGTCAATCCGGCTTGGACCGTTTGCTTCCTTATTTGTACAACAGCCTGGAGCCCAGGGGCTGGAATGTGCTGTGCTCTGTCCGGAGCGCTGCCTCGCCTGTGGAGGAAGAGCCACTGGCCACTCAGCCATAGACACTTCATTAAAAAGCAGTCATCAGCATTAATGCTAAATGGTAACGTAAAGGAAAAAAAAAAAAAAGGCCAAAAAAAAAATCTGTCCTTTCCAGGTAATAGTTAAAGCAGGTTGCGTGCTGCTCCCCTGTTTCTCAGAGCGCCTGTTCTTCTTCTGTATTGCAGAAACATACGTAAGATAAGCAATTAGGTATTATAATTGGCGCAAGACTGAGGGAAAGCGATGTAATTCCATGTAACCATTGAATTACCAAGTGTATCGCTTGTGCAGGCCGAGCCGTGAGCCAGCTGTCAAGAGGACTGCGCAATCCTCAGGTTTGCATTAAAACACTGCAGCTACAGGCCAGGGTTATAACTGTCCTTTTTCTTTTTTTTTTTTTTGCCTGAGCTTCCCAGCCTGCCCCACTCAAATGCATAAAAATAAATAACTTTCTGTCCAGCTTTCCTATTCATGGAGTACAGCAGCTCTCCGCAGCGAGCCAAGCGCTCAGGGTGTCCATGGGTACAGCTTCTTCCCCTGTATATACACAATTTAGTTAAGAGGGGGAAAAGACAGTTTATTATAAACATTGAACAGTGGGCGGCATCATTAGCTCTTAAAAATCCTAACTAACTCCCCAGGTGGCTGTCCTAATGCGTTCTGGGCTTTCTTTGCATCTCCGAGATAAAAAGAAAGGCTGCGTACGTGCGGGCAGGATGCGGTGCGACGCAGCGATGCCCGTGCCGTACGAGCCCGAGGTGGGGACTAGTGTCTTTCCTTCCTTCCTGCTGCCTTCCTAATTTGCTAGGCCATGAGCTAAGGCTTGTGGCATGTCGCAGGCCAGACAGCAGCGTTACAATGGTCCTCTCTGCTTTTAAAGAATCTGTGAATGAAGTTGGCACGTAGCCGTCTATTTAGCCGTTGGCTTCCTTGCTCCTACCCGGCTATTCATGCCCTCTAGCAAATGAAAGCGCTTTTCCCGGCCAAAGCTTCATCCCCATTTCTCTCCTAAAGTTGTGCTGCTCCACTGAGCGAACCTGTCTCATCTCCCACGGCAGCACCCGCAGCCCCGCTGTGCTGGAGCGCTCCGGGGAACTGGGATGGCCGTGGCGGTACCAGGTACGGCCACTGTCCCCACTAGTGGCCACGAGCGCAATAAAGCCCTGTTAACGTTACTCTCTCCACCGCAACCTGAAACACGAGTTGTGTGCTTGCAGCCACAAAAGCTTCCCTCTTTAAAACGCTTTGCACCAAAGAAATCCTCAAAGCCAGGAGCCTCTGTCAGGTGGTGTAAATGCCCTGACACTGCTGCTCTGCCACCCTGCAGCAGAGCCAGGCACGAACGGGCCCCGGCAGCGCCACCGGCACCGTCCTGCCATGGGACGCGGCGCCCGGCACCGCAGCCTCTCCCCCAGCCCAGCAAGGGAAACTTCTCTGGGAAAATCAGGCAAAAGGAGCCAGCAGGCAGCCTGCCACAGCGCCCGGCTCCTGCCCGTCCCTGCCCCGGCACAGCCCGCAGGCAGCACTCCCGGCGTAGGTCGGGGCACCGGAGGCAACTGCAGACGCAGAAGATGACGGGAGATGCGAAGCTGTTTCTCCCAGCCCCAGCAGCAGTTTGGGGTCTCAAAGCCCTCCACTGATGGAGGGGGCGGACTCTCCCAGACAGCCTTATCTAGCATGTAATTCTCATCCCACTCAGAAAGTTTTTCTTTTTGCACATCTAAATAGCCCTTGCTGCAGTTTACTTTCATCTTTTTACTTGCTCTGTCCTTATCCATTGCTTTTATCCCATTCTACAATATATACAGCGAGCTATTTTTCTCTGCGTCTCTGCGCACGTGATAGCAGTCCATGAAACTATAAAAAGTTACTGCCTCTCGTTTCTCCCTTCTCTAGACTAAGCAAACACAATCCTTTTAATCTTTCTTTGGATGTCACGCAGCCGGCTGGTTCAAGCGTGGAGCAGGGAAGTGTGAGTTCACATCCCCCTCAAGGAGATGCCTTCGGCACTCACCTATTAAATAAAAATAAGATGCAGACTATTCTTCACTTCCCCTTCACCTTTTGATACCCACCCTCTGGGCCATCCCCTGCCTCTGCTTTATGGGCTTCTCCAAGCCCAGTGGTGTGTCCTGGAAACTCCCACTGTCGACTGGCACAGAAGCTCTGGTCTGGGTGTAAATCCGTGATTTCCAGCCAATTCTGGAACTGGAGACCTTACCACTGCTGGAGCTATGCAGCAATCAAGGCACATTTTGGTTCCTGAAGCAATTAGCCAGCGCTTAGGCACCTATGCCCTGTTGTACATATAGCAAAGGGGCTTAGGGGCAAATGCTGTAGCTAACGTGCCCGGGGACTCACTGCGGGCTGGAGTTCCACGCCTGCCCTGGTGGGGTTTTGAGGGAGAAATGTGCACAAATCAGTCTGCTTGACATCTGTAGGAATATGTCCTTGGAAGAAGCAAAAGCCCAGCTGATGTATCAAAGTACTCCCAAATTTACACATCTGCTCAGAAGTGTTGGCGAGGAAAACCGGCATTAACCAAATAACAGGGCGGGAAAGTGAAAACCATGGTGGGCGGCTGCACTAGGACTGTGCAGCTGAGGTCTTTGCTCCTGTTCCTTTCCAGAATGACAGGTTTGGGAGACTTCAGCATCCCGGTAACCGCAGCTCTTGCTGGCCATGCAAACACAAGCTTTGCTGGAGCAGCGGGGAGCAGGGCGCCGGTGGAAAGCGCTGCTCCGAGGGCTGGGCTGGGGGCGAGGGCGATGTGGCCTGAAGCAGCACTAGCACGCTGCCTCCCCGGCTGTCCCCAGGCCACTGCAGAGGGACACTTCAACCACTAAAACACAGGCGTGGAGAGGGAAGAGGAAGAATCGCTTTCAGAAGCTGTCCCCAAAAGCAGCAGCCTCGGCACAACCTGCTGCTGTCTCCCTGAGCGCATGGCAAAGCCTCCCCAACACCCCAGGTAGGGCCAGTGTCACAAACTGGGACGGACCCTGGGGTCCCCTCCCCTGCTTGCTGCCCATACCCCATCCTTCTGTGCCTCCCGCAGGGGCTCCCTGGTACCCACCTTGTCCTGCCCTGACCTGTAGCTTCTGTGACCGAGGTGGTCTAGGGGGAGAGCTGCTCCACCGGCTGCGCACCAGGGAGGCAAGGAAAAGCTGGAATTACATTTCTACTCATGGCATGAAAGCCAGCGCTTGCAGGACAGTGTGGTGAGCTACATTGTGGCAGCTGGAAGAGGTTTTTGGAGACAGAAATACCAAACATATTTGGCTCAATTATCGTTTTCAAGACAAAGCTTGTTGTGACAATGAATTATTTAACTTGGAGAGGTTCTCGGCATCTTATAATTATGTACAAAAAACCAAGGCTATGAACATGAGGAAGCAAGATTAAAGAAAAAGCAAGGTACTAGCAGATTTGGCCTAGTCTAGCAGATTTGTTCTACAAATTAAAAGTACGTCCCTCTTTATTACTATTTTACCTGAGCTGGTGATCAGCACTACACCAGCATCACAGGGATGAACATGACAAAGCCTGAATTTCCTCTCAATTCCAGGCACCCATGAAAAGGCTGCACACTACTGAAAGGCTGCTATTTAAACCCTGAAAAGAAAACGTTGTAAAGCCACGCAGTGGTAGTCTGGGGGCT
Organism: Chionis minor; assembly: GCA_013398295.1. Taxonomy (NCBI): domain Eukaryota; kingdom Metazoa; phylum Chordata; class Aves; order Charadriiformes; family Chionidae; genus Chionis; species Chionis minor. The sequence goes on along the minus strand of VZSF01007519.1, from coordinate 1,612,892 downwards.
AGTACTGGTTTCCCATCAGGGCATTGCTGTGTGGAAGATGTGCCCGCGTCCCCTTCCTGACAGACAGCTCAAGGTCTGCAAAGCAGAGCCTTCAATTCCCTTTTTATTCACACAAAGTGTTCTCCAATCAAGCCACAAAACTCTGGGGGAAGCTGGAAGAGCTGGAAATTACAAGCCAGGGCAGAGCAGATGGTGGAGTCACAGTGACTGAGTTACTGCCCCTTTGATACCACCATCTGCGCCCCCTCCCACCCGCCCTGCAAACAGACCCCGGGGAAGTTTGTCGGCCTCCCCCAAAGCCCTGTTCCCCACCAAGCTGGCTGACAGCACCTCGCACGGTTGCACAGAGTCACTTTTTATAGTTAAAGTGGTGAAGAGAGAGAGAACACGTGATTAGGAGGACTCTAGTCCTCTTTTTGCAACCATAACACTGCTCCTGTTCAGGCCAGCAGAAGAGCACTGTCACCTTCCCCCAGGATAACGAATGGGGGTCTGTCAGGGTCTTTCCTAGAGGTGAAATATCTAGCAAATTCTGGCCCCTGTTGCCCATTAAGCACAAATCGCTTCAGAATTGCCTTGACCTGATCACATCAGTTGTCCTTGGTCCTGGTCCTTGTCCTCATTACCTCTCCTCTGCAGAGCACACTCACGAATGCTACCCGGCTGCAAAAATCCCCCCTTCTTATCCTGTTCCTTGAGTTGTCCACTGGATGCAGCTCCACGTGGGCCAGAGGGTCCCGGCTCCTGGCCGAGCCAGCCACGACAGCCTGCATCAGGGCTCTGGGGGTGGCCATGGATCACCCCACCGTGGCCCCACCACTCTGGGCACAAGCAGGAGGCAACAGCCCAGGCCACGGGTGAGCTGGATTCTCTGGCTGAGGATCACCTCAGAGAAGACAGATGATGCTCACCAGCCTGGGGACAGGTGGGTTTTCCAGGGAAATTTTGGCCAAGTCCTCTCCTTGCCTGATACCTCCCACTCCTCTTCTGTTTGTTTGACTGTCTTGCAGGGCTTGGCTACCAGCAGAATTAAGGCCACAGCTCGGTCTGTTAAGAATACCCATCTAATTATCTGTTGGGCCATGCCTAGCCTTTATTTTCCCGGCTGCAAGTGGTCCCAGAAGGCACAGGACCTCTCACCTCAATGAAGCCAGCCGGTCTGGGCGCACAGTCTTTTTATGCTCCCCCACTTTCTCCCAAAAAGTGCCGTGCGAGGGCTCTGATCTCCCTTTTGAAGGGGTCTGGTAGCCTTCCCTTTGAGAGTGCTGCGAGGTCCCCGCCACGCAGCAATCTGTTCACAGCATAATTATTCTCCGTTAAGGCCTCAGAGACCGCGAGGCTCCTGACATTTTTCATTGCCTGGAGAGAGGTAATTTTTCATTGCTTTCCTGAGGACTCTTGCACTTCGCAACAGTAATGGAGCATCCAGCTACAGCGAGCTGTAGCCTACGGTTTATTTTTATCTCTTGATGGACATAAACTGAAGGACTTCCAGCTAAGATTGGGAAAATGGGGAGGTGTAAGCAAAGCTATTAAGTGAATTATTGCAGAAGTTCATAGCAAATCACAGAGTCTTTCATGGCGGTTGTAACATGACTTTGTACGATGTATTTGTACAATAACAAGATGCGCTTTACCAAATATGAAGTTACAAGTAAAAAGCAACAGGAGAGAAGGGATCTCCAGTTGCACTAAAATAAATAAACTCTCAAATATAGTCAGCAATAGCATACATGCGTCTAACTTTATCTGTCTCCAGATACAGATGTAGAGGCCAGATCTCTGCTGCAGCTGAGCTGCTGATGGAGAAAAGACATCACTTCTTCTCTGGGATCCACACTAAGAAAAACAGAGCCTAGAAACCGTACTTTGGCAGGATCTGCACATCTCCAGCTAGTTATTGCATTTTTTCACATAGTCTGTTTAAAAGAAAGTAATTGTAACAGAAACCGCTCTTGCAAGCAGCTCGTAAACAAACAAAGCAGAAAAGGTTGAAATTCTCGTTTGGATTTGAAATGCTGTTGCATGCAAGAAGTGTTTTCAAATACTTCTGAAATCTAACATCTAATTTATCTTACCCAAACAGATGAGCAACAACCTACAAGCCTGAAAAATAAAAACATCTGAGTTTTGCCAAACTTTCCCTGTGATTTGCCAAAGAATACGTACTTTAGTTTCAAGCTCTTAAAGGGAATTAGCTCCGACAACAAAACTGTAAGGCAAAAACCAAATTCTCTTTTCATTTATTTTTCTGGTGGCATTCCCAGTGGTGCTGAAGAAATGCAGGCGGGCTGGGCTGCCTTCTCCCCCTTACAAAGAGTACAGGGGGGCTGGGGGGCACAACCAGGGCTAGGGGAAATCCCTGCCTCTCAGTCAACCAAACTCCTTTCCGTCCTGCAATTAATTCTCCCTTATATTAGTCAAACCACGCCTAGGTCACAGAGTAGAATTCGGTTGATTTTCTTCAGCACAGTCTAGGGGAAAAATGAGCGTGATGCTGCTTTGCTCCAGACAGGGGGAATTTTTTTTTCTTTTTAAACCCAACCCTAAAATTCAAATTAGCCTCCAGCTCAAAGCCTTTACCACCAGGGCATGAATGCTAAATAGCCTGCTCCCAGTCCAATCTGTTCACTGCCTGGCTAATGATTATTCTCCATAGAAACCCTACCAGAGTCAGTTATTATTCTCTCCTCATGCACTTCTATCTCTCTTGTATTTATATAAGATTAAGTAGCCCTGTTAGGTTTTTACCTCTCTGATTGGAGCTTATTTTAACCTCAATTAAGCCATCAGCCCCGCTTTCTGAAGGCAGAGCAATAGCTTAGCCATTATCATTCTCTCCACCTTTTGTATGAAAATGATGTTGAGGATTGGTTGCTTTGGGGATTGCTCAGTGGCAGGTAACCAACGCCGAGAGTCAGGGAGGATAAATGGTGCCAGACTCCCAGAGGTGCCGTGGCACTGTGTAATTATTGTTCCAGACAGCTGAAAGCAGCAGGGTTTCTGGTTCCCCTGCTTCGTTTCAGTCTGCCATGATTGCTGGCACAGAAAGATGCTGATTATAAGTAAACATTAATTATGCCCTGCTACCCCACCGCTAGCGTTGCTGGGCTTGCAAGCAACAGAAGCACAGCGCTGCGCTTGGCTCCCACTACCGAAAAATCATCTCTACAGATTTCAACATCTAGATTTTCATCTCGCTTGGTCAGAGGCCATTGCTCCTAAATACCATCCTCAGGCATAGCTAGAGTTACAGGCGCTTTTTGTACCACTGCTTGTGTGCTGTACTTCAATGTTATTGCTGAAATAATAACTAATATTCTTTGAAAGAGGTGAGCTCAGGTGATGCAGCAAGCTGTTCTGTTATCTGCTCTGGAGCAGAGGAATCATTTTAGTGTCTTCAAAGGAAAAAAAGAACCCCAAACCCAAAGCAAATAAAACTTATCAATCATCCTATATGTCAAGGTAATTTTTTTCAGATGATGCGCTTTTTTTAAATGGCAGCCTATTCCTCCTTCTTTTTTATGTAGCTTTGAGATTTCTTTTTTTTCTTTGCTATAGGAGGCTTAAAAATGCAGAGCCCACGGTGTCGCAGATGGTAAACACTGTTCCTCAAGTTGCGTGGACAGTTACAAAGTGATTTCCGTGGCATTCAAAATGCAGCCTCCAACGCTGATGGAATTTCACTGCGCCGTGATTGCACCGCACTGCAGTGAAATAGGTTCAATTTGATTATCTGGCTATTCCATTTCGCCTATATTTACAACCTGCCTGACCTCTGGGGGAAGGGGAGGACAGGCAGCCAATCATGCCGGAGACGTTTCAAAAGGTCAAAGCAATACAACGTTTACCACTATAATTCACAGGCTCTACAATTCGGAGACTGTGCTCTCATGACAAAAATTGGCAGAAGAACATAGTTAATGTGAAATATTTGTCCATTCCCAGAGCAAACACGGGAAACGGAGAACGTTTTAAAAATTCACCCCTTTCTCCTTTTGGCACTTGGTGATGTGCAAGTGCATAAAAGCAGCACACGGACAACACCGCATTTTTTAGAAGTTACCTTGGCTGGTGCCAAAAGATTTGTGCTGGACTGGCTACCTGGGAGCTGCCCCCCTCGTACGCAGCCTCAGCTCTGATGTTAACATATTTACAGCCCCTTGGGGAAGCTTTTGAGCGTGCTGCTGCCGCTGCTCCCAGGTGGGTGTCACCCTCCGCACCTCATCTCCGCCGTCCCCGCTCGGCAGCGAGGCCGCACCGTCCCTCCGACATCGCATCGGCAGCTCAGGGAGCTCAGGGGCAGAAAGTGATTTGCAAATTTTAATTAAGCTTCACACGCAGTCCTCCCATTCCGATGTACAGGCTCACTAAGGTCATAAACAACCACTACACGGTCCAACTGGTGAGCTAATAAAACAGCATGACGACTCCAAAGCATTATTTTAAAAATCCTGTATACTTTAAGATCCCAAAAGTCAGGATGGAAGAAAAGCAGCTTCAGGCTCACACATTTCAGTGCAGCTACCCAGTTCTGATCTTCCCATCCCTCCCAAGCCCAGGTCCCTGGTCTGTGTGGCGGTGTAATTGGGATCCACATTTTGCGCCCCTTGTGTGTTCGTATTTAAACACTGTTCAGTCTTAAATCTCCACTGAAGTTAGACTTCCCAGAGCTCCTGGGACCGGAGGTGCTGTGAGTTATAACAGTTTCATTTTGAAAACTGCACTGGTTTTTGTTTGTTTTAAAGTAAACACCTTGTATGACATCTCCTGAGAACTCCCATCTATCATCTTCCATGTTATTGGATTAACACAGTAGAGAGTGGAGTCTGAAAGGCAGCCGTAAGACCTACTTCTTAGCATCTTTTATCTTTGCGGGGAAGATCTATTTGAAAGGCAGCCTAACAGAGCAGACCTGCTTGAAATAAGGTACTGCATCAGCTCCGTGAGTCAGCACAGGTCAGAAATACGAAGTGGTTTTTATAGGGAGTCATTTCATTTAGATGCTGCACCAAGTACAAAAAGCATCACTTGAGGCTCGTGCTGCCTCTCCCCACAGCTGCCATGAGCTCTTGGTCCTCCTCTTTGTCCCTAACAGAGGTCTCTGGTGACACCATGCCACTGCGCGGAGCTGAGCAGATGCGGTTTCTGCCTGGGCCAGGGGTGAGCGCTGGCTCGACTAGCGCTGCTGGGGCTGTTCCAGGCAGAAAACATTTAACCCACATAGCTCCCTCCGCTCCAGCCAGCAGCACACGCCACCACCACCTTCTGCCCAGACTGAGCCAGGGGGATTTGATGAGACACCAAAATAATAGCAGCTTGCAGGGAGGGGAAGAAGAGGAAATAAGATCTGTGTGCTGTTGACCATGATAACCCAAAAGAGCAAGGAAGAAAAAAGGAGTGTGCCAGAGACACAGACCATGCTTGTGAAGCATGTTCAATCCTCACACACACAGCATCTTCCCCCGTCCCCAGCTCACGCTCATGGAAGGAAGTACCCAGCTTGGGCCAAGGAGCAGCTAGCTGGTTAGAAGGTGGTTGAAAGCAGCTTCTGCTCACACAAGGGTCTTAAAATGAGCTTTGGACTGGAGGAGGCAAATACTGCTTTAACGTGTTAGCACCTGGCACCAGCTGGGTGTGCTGCAGGACTGGGGAGCGGGACACGGTTAGGCGAAGCACTTAGGGGTGTTACAGCCAAGCTGAACCACTGGCACAGGTTTGGAGTTTTTTCATACACGGAAAAGGCAACAATTTGCCTTCACCCTTCAGTTCTTTTTTAATCATTCTTCATTTCCCCCATCTCCTTCCATTTCTTTTTCTTCACTCTTCATTTTGTGTTTCCCATTCTGCAGCAAGAATCACTCACCTTCCCTTACGCCTTTCCTGAAGCATCTCAGTATTTATAACTATAAACAGTTCAGGCTGTCCAAAATCCTTTAATACAAGGCCATTTTTCAGTGGATTATAGAACCATCGAAAGCAGAAAAGTTTGGCAGGGCTTTCTCTCTGGCATTTCTGCTTTCGTTTGTAATCTTTGAGGGGAGCTGTCACAAAACCTGCCCAGAGAAGCCTCAGGAGGAGCTCAGGGGAAGACCCTGAGGTGACAGACCCTTCGTTAGGGAGGATTAGCACATCTACTGTTCGAGGCAGAACCTGCTGAAAGATCATCATCAAGTTAGTGATGGGCCTTTGCCATCTCCATGCAGCCTGACCAAATTTGGCCAATTTTTGAGTCTCTGAAAACTCTCAGACTGCACACAGGCAATAAATGCCGGCTGGAGTTTGTCAGCTAAAATATTTCTGCACTGAATGTACTCCAGCTGGGGGGCAGCGAGAAGCCGACTGAGCTTCCCACACCTCCCCTCGTGGGGCACAAACCGTGGGGGGCAAAGGCTGGGGTACCAGCCCTGGGACGGGGAACCACGGGCAAGGACAGCAGCAATGCCATGGAGCACTGGGCATGGAACTACGTGTTCAAGAGCATCTTCATCCATCAGCTGCGTTTGTTGGTGCCTGGGGTGAATGGGTGACTGAGCAAAAAGACATCACTGTGCAGCTAGTAAGACTGGATTTGTCACTAAGGGACCAAATTAAAGTTGTTTTAGCAAGCTTAATTTTGGAGTTCCTTTTCCCTTAGTGCTCAACAGCCCTACTTGAAGCTGTGTGGATAGACAAGATGAAGATTTGCGCTGTAAGTGGGCCGCTGGAGAAGCTAATATTCCCTGGATTTAAAGTATGCAAAAATCAAGGCTTCTGTGAGAAATGTGCTCATGGCATCAAAAATGTCAGCGGTGCGTCTTCATTGTTCACCAAAATAATTGTTTAATTATTTATAACTCCACACTGCCTTGCTGAGATTTACACACCTGTTCAAATAACAGGATTGCTTAAAAGAGCAGGATGATGTCTTCATAGAAAAAGCTTGTGTAACTGGCATAACCTCATCTGGGCTGGGTTCTATCACAGACTGTCTATAATATTAAATTACGCGGATACAGAGTTAAAAGGAGATAAACCCAGCAGGCAAAGGCTGGGGGTGGGTAATGCCGAGAAGGGTGAGAGACAGCGTCTGCAGAAGTGAGCTTCTCCCTGCAAGCAGTCTGGAAACTGGGCTCAGCAAAACCTTTGTAAAAATGAAGTGAGTGATAAAAATAGCAAAGAGGGAAAAAAAAACCCCAAACCCAAACCAACCAAAAAACCAAAAAACCCGAAACAAAAATAACTACAACAGGAAACGAATGTATCTCCAATGCAGGATGAGAGAGTAACTCAGGAAATGTTTCTGCAGATAAGACAGCTCAGTAAAAACCCCCAACCGCTCCACCCCCAGCCCATGCATTGATCATGGGAGGATGGCATTCACTGTGCTGTCAGCCGCGGCTAACCAAGGTGAAGGAAGGGCACCGTGTTGCTTTTACAGCTTAGAGACCACGGCTGCAGCACAAATTGGCCTGCAAAAAGGGGTCAAAATGCACAAAACTCTGCCAAAGTCACCAGCTGAAGTGACAGGCACATACACACATCGAGCGGAGCCGGTGAAAGGTGGTGGGAGAGCGGCCGGCCGGGTCAGGTAAAGAAATGCCTGTAAGCAACGTGAAGGAATGTTATACAATTAACACAAGGTTACTTACAGAAAGCCTACAAAGCAAAAATTATTCTGTCGTGCTTCTTGCTAGCAAGTCTCCTTTCCTAATTTGTTTCTGTTTAATTCCCACAGTGAGCAGAAGGAAGAGCTTTAAGAAGAAAGAGGAGAAACCTCTCACCCAGCACAGAGTTCTCTAGGCCGTTTACAGCCCCACAAACAACTACAGCCACACAGCCTTGACCTTCCTGATCTTTTGCAACAAACTGGGCCGTGAAATGAGATTTTCCATGTTTGCTTTCTTGACATTACAAAAATTAGAAAGGACCAAAAAATTACAGGCTGCACCAAAACACACAGATCCAGAGGTATATTCCTGAATGTCTGGCCTGCATCTAACCCTGGGCTGGCATGTTTAACTTGAGCTGGGAACACCAGCCACACCAATGGCCATCACTAAGCTTTCCTGCCATGGCTGTAACTCTGGCAGCAGATCAGTGAAAAGCCAAGGATGCATTACAGAAGCCCCGAGGTCCAATCAGGCAGTCAGTGCCACCATCCCTTGGACACACCAGCATCTGGGGCTTTAGGGTCCCTGGAGTTTTGCCCTGCTGGAAACAGAGTCAGAATCACACAGAACCACAGAAGGGTTGAGGTTGGAAGGGACTTCTGAAGGTCAGCTGGTCCACCCCGCTGCGCAACAGGGACATCTAGAGCAGGCTGCCCAAGATGTCCAGATGGGTTTTGAATATGTCCAAGGATGGAGACTCCACCACCGCCCTGGGAAACCTGTGCCAGTGCTGTCACCGTCATGGTGAGAGAGTGTTTCCTGATGTCCAGACAGAATCTCCTGTGTTTCCATCTGTGCACATTGCCTCTAGTCCTGTTGCTGGGCACCACTGAAAAGAGCCTGTTTCTTTTCTCTTTGCACCCTCCCTTCAGGTATTTATATACTTTGATAAGATCCTCCCTGAGCCTTCTCTTCTCCAGGCTGAATAATCCCAGCTCCCTCAGCCTTTCCTCATTGGAGAGATGCTCCTGCCCCTTAATCATCTTTGTGGCCTTTCACTGGACTCTCTCCAGTATGTTCATATCTGTCTGGTACTGGGGAGCCCAGAACTGGACACAGCACTCCAGGTGGAACCTCACCAGTGCTGATTGGAAGGATCACCTCTCTTGGCCGGCTGGCAATGCTTTGTCTTTTGTAGCCCAGGGCACCATTGCCTTTGCCACAAGAGCACATTGCTGGCTCATGTTTGACTTGGTGGTCACCAGGACCACCAGGTACTTTTCTGCCTAGCTGCTTTCCACCTGGGTGGCCCCTAGGGCATACTGATGCGTTGGGTCATTCCTCCCCAGGTGCAGGATTTTGCACTTCTCCTTGTTGAACTTCATGAAACCCCAGGCTGGCCTGAACTGAACCCGTAGACTTGTATAACCTGACCTGAACACCTGAACCTGGCATTCCCCCTCTCCACCTGCTGCTCCTTGGAAATGTGATCTACGAGGCTTGCTCTATGCTCGGTTCAGAGACTACAGAAAACACATCAATATTTGAAAGTCCCCTTTCCCACCAAATAAGTATTCCATGGCAGTATCAGTACTGCTGGTACCTCCCTCCTTTTTCGTCCATCTTTGCCATCAGAACACTCATGCATCATGAACGAGCCCAGCATTCAGCTCCTTGCCTGGCTCAGAAGGTACCAGAGGCCCCACACCGTGGACAGTCTCCACTCGCTGATCATGTGATGGCCACAGACAGGGACAGTGCTCATCCTCTATCACAAACCACTCCTCATCCCTCATCTAGATCACCATGGGGCTCTTCCTATGGGGTTAGGCCACCTTGACAGAAGAGTACAGCCACACCATCAGCCTGGGATGGACCAGAGCAACAGGTCCAACAGGGGACTGCTGCTCAGGGGAGCAACAGTGGCCACCCAAGATGAGTAGAATTATCATTCAAACTCCACTTCTTCAACTGGTGCTACTCCTACCGGGAGGGTGGCTCTGGAGCCATCCTGTCTTCCTCTGGCTAGGTCTGGAAAGAAAAGCCTTTTCTTACAGCCCATCCCCAGTGACTGCTTCAGGAAAAAGTCCAGGCAATGATTCCCCCAAATGGTAGGAACAATGACCCTAAGCAATATAACTCCTGGGTGCCAGGTCATGCATCTCCCCTTGGATTATCCTTTCCTATGGGGACCGCATGCCCATCGTAGGGAAAGCGGAGCTGAACAAAGGCTTTGTGTTACAGATGGCTAAAGCCCGGGTGCTGCAAGGAATGGCATTGCAGCACCCAAAACTTTTTGAGCACTTAGGCTTTAGGTTCTTGCGAAGAAGCAGCAGCAGAAGGGAGTAAAACCCAACCTGCCAAGGCTTCCTCAGTCGCTGACGGGTGGTGAGTCTCCAGCCTCCTCCCTTCCCATCGCAGGTTTATTGACTACTGGAATCATGGCTGTACCCACTGCCAAAACAAAATGAACATTCGTGCCCAAATTGTTAACAGATGTTGGGAACAGCTCAGAAAATACATAAAGCCCTAAATTCGTCTTCCACTGAGAGATTAATATTATAATGTCATCCTGGCACAGTGCTGCTCACAGTAATCTGCCAAGCCAAAGAAAGTAATTAACAAAGTTAAGACTGTGCTGTAAGTCCAAATAAGGGAAGAGGAAAATGGAAGTTTATCTTAAGCTATCCTTAGCTCACCTTTCTGTGTCTAGACGTGGCAGGTTGTCAGAGAACTGTCTAAGCACTTTGGGAGTGGGCACGCAGCAGACCAAGTTGTCCAGCTCCCAGCCAAGCAAGACGTGACTGACGCTCGCAGACTGGGGCTCACCGGGAACCTGGGCAAAGCACAGTCAGATTTTAAGCCTGTGTTTTTCAGTCTTCTGAGGTATCGAGGCACAGGGTGAATTTGGAAACAAAACCAACGTAACAAGACTTAGGGAGAAAGGTGAGTGACTTTTGCTACTCTCTCACTGACTCTTCTGGGCATTTCAGAAGGGTCTGAAGAACGTCTCGCTAGAGAGACCTCCACAGAGCATCCTGCCTCCTGTTAGCTGATTTATGAAAGGGAGACAGTTAAGTGTCAGCATAAGGGCAATACAAACCCTATGAAATTTCCATTGGCTATGATCTAACACTGCAAAGCCCCTACACGTACATGAAAACCAGCGTCAACGAAGGAAGATCACAATGTGTGAGTGGGGGAGGATGGGTTGTGGATTCAACAATTTTGATAGGAAGCAAACATATCCAAAGAGAAGGGTTACTAACACTGAAGTGTTCACCCTACTGCTTAGCTAAGAAGTGTTTATTCTCCTGTGTGCTGGCGCTCTTTGAAACTATGCTGGTGCAAAAGAATTCGCTTGAGACACTGGGTTTTAAAGAAAGGCTTTGAGGTGTTTTGCCTTAGAAATTAGTACCTAAGATGCAGTAATAAAAGGAGATCAAGGTGGGCAAGAGTTGGTTACAAAGAAAGAAAAAGGCAAAACTCAAACGGAGCTGGGAAAGGTCAATAAGTGTGAGCGGAGAGTGAGGCAGACTATAGCAATTACATTGTCATTTTGCTCTTACGCCAGTACTGTATTTTGAAAACACAGTGTTTTTCTGTTCCCTGCGGCATAACCCACGAAGTCGCAGGCTTGCTGTGCCAAAAGTCTTCAAGTTAACGTGCTGTATATTTATATCATTAAAGAAATAAGAAGCCACTTCATTCATGGTATTTAAGCCTATATATTTCAAGACCTAAAGGGGTTTTGAGTGACAAGGCTTAGTAAGGTTATTCCGTAATTACCTACTATGAAATTCCTCTAGAGCTTCTGGCTGACTGACTACTGCTACAGGCACATTATGGCATATCCAGACCACTCAGTACAGCAAATTCACCCTCTTGCAAGTCCCACTATTTGCACGCATCCTTAGGCTCACCCCATCCCTATCTGAGATCAAAGACGCTGCCATGTCCTGGTTCACAGCACAGCAGGAGCCAAAACTGGAAGTGACATGTTTAGAGAGTGGTCATTTCATACTAGCACAGGCTTCATGACTTCCCACTCCCCTTGATATTAAACAGGTGTTAAACAGTAGGCAATTTTATAAGTTTCTTTTAACTGGAAACTGTCTTGAAAGCAACAAAAACCTCACAGAGGAGGTTTTGTGAAATGTCAGAAGGAAACATCTGTTATTCGAAAACCTAATAGGAGGAAAGCACTCCAGTTAGAAATTCCTCCTTTGCACATTTTTCCCATGCTGGGAAGTGCTCCTCTGGGACTCTCGCCTGCTTGCAGCTTTGCTGGTTGAAGGCTGGCTTGCAAGAGCGCTAGGATGTGGAGCTGCAAGTGGTTCAGTTAGTATCCAAGCCACCAGAGAGCAGCCAGGGTGAGGCAGCTCAGCATCACACAAGCCTTTCCAGGCAGGTGAGGCCATACAACAGCTTAGCACCCTTTTGCCTCTTTAATTTGCTGCACTTCCAGCGAAACCTGACTTTTAAGCACTGCCGATGTGCATCGAATTGTGTTGCTTAGCAGAAGAAAAGATGATTTCAGGGCCTGTCCTTTAACTGAAGTTTACTGAGGACAGCAGGGAGGACTCTAAATACAGGGAATAACAGGTTGGAATGAATGATGAGCACTCACAGTATAGATAGGTTCATCATATTGCTCCTCTCAGCATCTACTATTGGCCATCAGCCATAGGCAACTCAGGGATTATCCTGAGGGATAAATTTGAGATGGCTCCTGAAAAGCCATTGTTTCAGTTGCTGGTGCAGCCCTGGCTGCTCTGCTGTCACTAGGGAGGGAAAAACAACACTTTTCAGAGCATTATGGTGTTTTCGCCTCCCCTGACATCCTGTCCTTTGCTGTCCCAACAGGCACAAGGATGCTGTGGACCTCCAGTTTCTCAGCCTCAGAAACACGTGACGAGCAGTTCAGTGGTGGTGCAGTGGGTCCTAGAGACAGCAAAGGGGCTGCTTTTCCGTCTAGACCTGGGGCTTGGGGTATGACCTGAGTCTGGTGACACCTTGATATTATTCGTACGCAAAACCAGGAGATCTGAAGTAGATCAGCAAGACAAGACATACTCAGATTCTTGTTCCTACAGTCATTTCTTTATTCTTCAACTCAGCCTGAGAGCAACAGGGGTTGGTACACTCCCACATAAGGGGAGAGAGGTTAGCAAAGGAAGCACACAGCTTTTCCTCTCTGTCCCATGAGCAGGTGATAGTCAAAGCAGAAAACAAACCCGGTCCTGGGGGACACTAGTTAGCTCCATTCAGCTTAGGGCAAACTCTCAGAGCCAAAGACACTAGTTGTTTACTGTTGCACTGTCAGCTTTGAACTACTCAGTGTGACTGTTTTGGGTAGAATAAATAGCTTTTGTTTCACTCCCCCGCTGTCTTTTGCTCCTACATCTACTGGTTTATTGGATTAAACCACACAGATTAAGGGGATAAGCTAATCAACAAATAGGCATCAAACTCTGCAAGGCTGGAGCAGATGGTGATGCAGTGCATAGTGCCAGCTCAGCCTCGACACCTGGGAGCCTCGGTCCTCCCGGTGCACGCCACTGTTGGTGTAGAGATGGGTTTGCCTTCACCATCACTGGGGCATCACAGTCGTGGGTGAGCACCACTGCACACACCAGATGAGAAGTCACATCCACATCCTATTCGGACTCACCTTATTCTAGGTTTGCGTGGTCCCGTTTGGTCTGTGTCTGCACCTGCACTGAGATCTCCTGGCATAATTTTAGATCCTGACCAAGTACTTGCAACGCCTATCCTGGCAAAAGCCTCAGGCGAACTCAGTCCAGGGCCTGTGACACAAAAACCTATAAATAGGCATTTGTTAGTCACACATTTTCATGGGGCCCTATTTGGCCAACAACAGATGATTGGCACAGGACAGAGCTTACATATGAGGCAAACCCTTACCAGGCATCCCTGCACTGATTTACTCGGGCACAAAGACCATGTGCTAGCCTGCAGGCTACTGGCAGGATCAAGGGTGCTGGCTAACACTCTTTTTCACAACTCCCCAACCTTTAAATAACCCACCCTGCCAAAAAAAAAACCCCAACCACCTGTTTTTTGGGGGAAGGGAAAGAGCGACACACATGTACACATAGGCACTTTCTTGTCCAGGCGTGGGTTCAGCCAGATACAGTCTTTTTTCTCTGAGTAATCTCTGGAGACACCACACTTGAAATGTCCCAGCTCTTCTCACAGGCTCTTTGTTGCTGTGTTACATCCCCAGGGTATTTGCTATAAACTAGGCTCCTAAAAGGCTTAGTGTGAAGTCTCTTTTAAGAAAATTATTTGATAGTCATCTGCTGCTCAGTTCCATGGAATGTTACCTTGGGCAGGCTGCAAAATTATGATGTAAATACACGTAGTTTTACATTACAGAGCTAACTCAGCCCTGCCCGGGGACCCGCCACTGAGCCTGCAGGGGAAACCCAGCAAACACCTCTGCAACCCCCCTGCAAAATGCTCCGTCCTCCCCGGCAGAAGTAAGATGGATATTTTGGCAGACTGTTGAAATGCCTCACACTTCGCAGCTAGTGCAATGCCACAGCCACCTCCTTGCTGCAAGATGCACCATCACAGCCGTCCCGACTACCTTTCACATGGCCATTTTCTTCCCCTCCACCTGCTCCCTCACAGTCCTATTTCCCACGTCTTCCCCGGAAGCTCTATGGTTAGTGATGCTGTTGCACACCCATCTATACTCTACCCGCATGCTGGTTGTAAAGAAGGACTTCTGATGCACAGCCATCGGCTCACAAGGCAGGCAGCAGCCTCCAGCACGATGGATGAACTTCAACAGTTACGCAAGAGAGAGTGGAGAGTTGTGGAGCGCCCATGCCTGGAAGTGTTCAAAGCCAGGTTGTATGGGGCTTTGAGTGATCTGGTCTAGTGGGAGGTGACCTTGCCCATCGCAGGGGGGTTGGAACTAGATGATTGTTAAGGTTCCTTCCAACCTAAACTGTTCTATGATTCTATGAAAATAAGAATAACCATCCCATTTGCATTGTTGTTCTAAAAATTCAGAGTAGAGCAGGAAACCTGACCTCCATAAGTGCCTTATCCTCCAAGGCAGAAATCATATTGCCCATATTTTATCTGCAAAGGTTGTATAGGGTTAAGACAGTACAGTCTGACTCAGCTGGGTATGGGTTCTAAAAACAAATAATGTGTCGTGGAACACTATTTCAGCATATGTTCCTATTAGAAATATGGCCAAACAAGCCATCTAGGTCCACTGATGGACAACTGCTTCACCTCCAAGGGAAGTCAAGACTGCATTTCCCAGAGACACAGCCACTGCTGCACAAATTTATAAGCCCCAACCCATTCCTACCTGTGTGAGCCAGTTTCTCTAGCATCAGCCCCATTTGTCTCCTTTCAATTGCCTTGATTTTGTGGTCTGAAACATATGGACTTTTACTGCAGGAGTCTTTTCCCTTACAAACCCCCCAAGTCTTGAGCGAAGTCAGTAGCTTTGTGCAAGTGGCTTAATCTTCACTAATTAGGAGCCCTCTTTTTAAGGATATATTTTTTAGGCTATACTGACATCTGCAGGTACACCATAATGAATTTTGGAAATTAGACATGCTACGGTTAAAAAATCAGCCTCCAGGTTTGCAAAGAAAATGATGATTGAGCTGTTCTGTCTGAAGGGAGTAGAGGAGCAGTGCAAGTTCCCACGAGAGGGTGCTGTGCATTTCAGTGGCCAAGCTCTGCTACCAAACCCATGCTGATGCTGTAAGAGCAGACTTAATTACTCCTTGCTCACAAAATTGTTCTCAGGCCAGTGAATCACATCAGGCCAACATAGTAAAGCACCTGCAAGTTGCAGCTCCTCAGGATTAGCAAAGAGTTGCATTTAAGTATATTTTTGCCGAAATTCAAACCTCTGTTGACCAATGTTGGCCTTAATTTATTGTTAAAGTAAAGCCAGAGAAATCGACGTTTGGAAAATGCAGAAGATTGCAGGTGAGAATGAGGGTGAAATTAACTTAGGTCATCTTTACTTGAACTTAGAAACACCCATCAAAATTGTATTCAGCCAGAATATAACGTGCTTTACAAATATTCCCAATTTTCTACACTTCTGCTGTTACAGTGAAGTGTTTCTGCTTGCTTGCATGACTCTGTCAAGATGTCATATGTTCTTCAAAATCTAGAAGGATTCAGTCTCTTGCTTTTAATGAAGCTGTACAAAAAATACCCATGAGAGATGCAGCTCGAACCAGTTGAAAGATGGCGTGAACACCAGGTGCCAAGACTGGCGGGCATTTCTGCAGCCTAATGCACGCCTGGAAGTTTCAGAACCGAAAGAAATCGGCTGAAGCTTAACTACCCATGGCAGTAGTATAGTATAGCAGCTTTGCAAAGATGAGTTGTTCTTAGAGAATTTCATCATAAAATAAACACACACAGAGAATTATTTTCACTTTCCTCCCAAAGATTTTTCTGGCTTCTAAAAGTATTCTGGTACCAATACAAGACTTTCTGCTTTATCTCATCCTCAAAGTGTTTCAAGGCATGAGGACTTGGACAGCCATTGAGTTACTTCTAGGCATTCTTGAAGTATTAAAAAAGAATAAATCCACGAAAACAACACACAATCCTTTTAGTTTAAAAAAATAAACTTCCAGTATCTAAGCTGTGATTCATTTGTCTCACATCAGATTAAAATTCAGGCTCTTTGCCCTCGGCCTAATGGACCTCAACGGGCACCTGGGCACACCTAAGTGCAGGAGCCCCAGAGCGGGCTGCAAGGAGAAAATCTGCACCTTGTCCCCCACAAACCACCCTTGTGCAGTCCATGCTCAGGACCTGCACTGCTGAGCCCACTGGACACCTTGCACCTCAGCTAGAGGCAGCGGGGACTGATCCTGGAAGCTGTTACTTTTTAAGATGGGATTGGCACGGTTTGGCACCCGGTTATAAGAGGAATTATGTGCTGTGCAAATGAATCCTCTCAGCCAACACATGCAACAGCAGGAGAAAGCTAGGGATTAAGATACCCCTGTCTTTTATGTCAAAGGCCACACTCTGCTCACTTTGTCTTCCAGATACTGCCACCAAAGTCAAGGAAACTACTACAGCAAGTATAGAGAAGGGAGTTGGACTGTGAGTGCGCTAGAATTAGAAGATCTTTCTCCCTCCCCAACCAAGATACTACATCTGAGTGTTGTCTCAGTGCCGGTGCCGGTGTAGAGCTGCACAGCACTGTTTTTGAGACCTGACCAATCCAGCGGGCGCCTGGAGCAGACAAGGTACCAGCTCTCCTGTGAGCAGAACTGGGAAGGATTCAGGCAGCCTCTTCTTGTGCTGACGACTAAGTGCCCCAGTCACAGCGTACAAGAGGAGGCAAGCCAGCTAACACAGCTGTCCTCTGCCCTCTGCCTGGAAGAAGCACCCCAGAGTCAGACTGATACCTTGGAACAGCTCTCAAAAAATTGCAGTGGAGCTTAAAATGACCCCAGCACGTGTTACTGGGCAGTGCCAGCACTCCACATCAGGGGCGTGCAAGCACGAACAACGAACTCCTACCAACACCATGCACTCTGTACGCATCTCTCAGGGCTACATTCACAAAAAAGGGTTTTTAAGACCTTAACTGTCAACTAGTACTCATCACCCTGAGTTACATGCCTAAGCCCTCTGCACACTGTATGACTGTGGGGAGTCAAGCACCTATGAATAAGGAGTCCTGAAGACCAAGCTGCAGGGTGAGGATTTAACCTGCACAGCAATTTGGGAACACTCAGGACAAGTCTGTCTTATACACCTCCCTGTGTACCCAGAATAAGATATGGAAGTCCTGTAGCAAGAGCAGTTACTTATCTCCAGCTGAGATTCACAGCCTTGGAACTACAGTCTATTCCCTTCCAGGCGTGGATGCCTGCACCCTTTTATAAATCCTGTAACAGCTCATTCTCGGATGATGCAGGAGGCAGGTACAGCTCTTCTCTGCCCCAAAGGCTTCAGGCATGCCCATCCCAGCCCTCAGTGTTCTTGCAGTGAGGGTCCAAGGTGGAGGCATTATGGCTTTTCTAGCCCCTCCAGCAGGAGCCACTCCTTCTGCAGCACAAGAACAGGACAAGGCTGGAGAGCTGGAGCCAAAGTGGACTAAAAGATACAGAGAAACTCCCTCAGCAAGTCAGGGGCACCAATCCTGTGGAGGCTGCACCAAGGGTGAACTGAGCTTCTTTTCTCCATCCATTTAACCACCACAATGAGCTGCCTCACCTGGGGAAAAGCTGGTCCTTCTGACTTACCTGTGCTAGGAGAGAGGCTTTCAAACATCCTGTAGAGAAGATGGAGGCTGAACCTTTCTTGAATATCAACGAATCTTTATTACCTTCTCTCAGTTTATATCGGCATCCAGACAGACAGAGATCTTGCCCTAAGTGTGAGCTGTGGAGCAGCTCAGCAGACCACAGGATATGTCCCAGAAGTCCTTAGCAGCACAGAATCTCCCGGGAGTTTATCACTTGGCCATAACTTTGTTGTGTGGGTGCTCACATCCTTGTGGTCAGATTCAACATTAACAGCACACCCTCAAACCAAGCAAACTAGCCATGAACCCATCGTTTCTGTCATAGCTTTATATATATATAGAGAAAACAAATCTCTGCATCTCTCTGTTTGCACAAGAGAAGCTCTGGGACAGGTAAGGCCTGCAGTACATCTGCCATACACTGCACGCAGAACAGCTGACAGCCATCAACACAAGACAGCCACGAAATGGGTGAGAAGGCGAGGATGGGTCCAGTTCTTATACTGCCATCCCAACAATAGTAAAGACCTTGGAAAGTGATCTACAGGAGAACGACACAAGGGCCAACTACTTACTTCTCTGTATCAAGAAGGTTGTAGTACAAATCACCTAACAGATGGAAGCAAGGTCATAAAAGCCATGGCCATAAAAGCCAGGGTAAGCCTTCCTCTTCTTCTCTGGACAATTAATAAAACAGGAAAAAATCACTGCATGCAAGACCCACTGAAGTCCCTGTGCTGAGGACCTCAGTTGCTCGCTGACATGACATAGCTTTAGTTCAGCAAAGAGCAACATGAGAGCAGGTAAAATCCTCATTCAAGCACTACTTGCTAAAAGTGATGAGGAGAGGAGATAGGAAACCAAACCTAGTTCAGGACCCAGAATGTATGTTTTGGTTTGCGCTTTGTGATGGTCTAAATCTGAAGTCTGATATGAGACCTTCCGAAATGCGAGGAACTCAAATTCAGGTCCAGACTTCATATTTGAATCCATTCCAAGTAAAACCAAAAAGGATGAAGTCTTCTGCTGTCTGAAGATTAGACACCTTTATCTGCCAAAATGTCTGTTACCAAGCCCGAGTTTAGCATAGTTTAAAAAAGAAAAAAAAAAAAAAAAAAAAGAAAAAAAA
>VZSF01007519.1:1424423-1593708 GCA_013398295.1 Chionis minor | reverse complement strand
AAAGCTCTGTTACCAACCCGGAGTTAAGGAAGGTTAAAAAAAAAAAAAAAAAAAAAAAAAAAAGAGAGAAAAAGAGCAGTGGACGGCATTTATCTGATTTTTAAGCAGTGATCAAATAGTCTAGAACTGAAAATTCCACCTGTGAGGAAATAACACACTAGCCCAGTTCTGAAACTGGGAGTTTTCCAAACTATTAAAAAAACATGTAACACATTGTCAAAACAAGCTACAGGTAAATAAGCATATAACAGGTGAAAAATGTGACTGCAAGGGGTGTGATGACAGTTCTGTTTGCACAATACATTAATTTCAAGGTACTTGAGCATCTGTTATATATTTAGTTCCTTTCTGCTAAAGACAATAAAGCAGGTGAGCGTCACTTACACCTAAGAGACCATATGTTTGTGAGATGCTGGGAGGTGCACTCAGCAGAGAGAGAAATGCTTTCACTTCAGGGGAGAGCAAAGCAGACTGAATTTCTTCTATACACAAACTTCTCTTTATTGTCATAAAAATATTAATGCCAGTGATTTCAGATCATGTACACAGAAAACAGCACCTTAGCGAAACACCTTCTCTTCCTTGCTCCCAAAACAAGAGTCTTTATTTGGCTTTTGTGGACAAATAAAATATAGAAATAAAAGTCAAAAGTGGCTGCTTTCTACTGTCCTTTTTACTGCATCCTCTCCCAAATTGTCAGGAGGGGAAACTGGAAATGAAAAGGTGGCTCCCAGGCAGGTTGCTGCTACTAAGGAGAAGCTCCCAGGTGCTTTGCTTAAAGTCTCAGCCGGAGACAGGAAAGGAACAGGCAACTTTGGTTTAAAAATGCCTGTTTACAATGTTCCCATTTCCAGAAAAACCATGATGGCTGCTTTTGTTCCCACTGTTTGAGGTATGTGCTCATGTTTTGAGGAAGTAATAGACTGAGGAAAGTGGTGACTCCTCTTTATTCGGCACGTGTGAGGCCATACTGGCATTACTGTGTCCAGTTTTGTGCTCTTAAGTACAAGATAGACATTGATATACTGGATCATGCCCAACCAATATGGTTTGATCCTGGTTCGCATGATGCACCAGGAGAGGCTGAGAGGGCTGGGATTGCCCAGTCTGGTGACAGACATCTGTCAGGGCTCCTACAACTACCTAGTGGGAGGGAATAGGGAAGAAGGAGCCAGACTCTTATTGGTGATGAACAGCAAGAGGCAATGGAACATGACACAAACTGGAACATGACAAATTCCAGTTAGCTAGTAAGTTGGAAGTTACCTGCTGTGAGTGGGGTCTTGGTGAGATCTCCTCCTGACATCCCTTCCAATCTATGTCATTCTGTAATTCTACAATTGGGTACTCCTCCATGGAGAAACAATCCACCTTCTTCACACTTCAGGTTTTGATTGGAAAGACAAAGAAAGAGAGGGAATTGACATGAAAGAGAAGATTAATTTTTATTTGACTATGTGGCTTCCAGGACAATTCAGCTAGAAGGGCCCAAGTAAAGAAACGCCCCCACTTGTAACTGCAGCAGCGTGTGCTCAAATGGTGAATGTGTCCACTCTTTATTGACTGCACATCTGAGCCAGTCGGGCCTCAGCCTGGAGAGAGGTTATAAATGTAGAACTTTTAAATTTAGCTCCGTGCACTAACTGGCCAAACGATTTGGTATTAGTGTAGGTGCAAAAGCAGAGCTTCAGAGGAGGTTCTCTGCAGCTGAGGAGGCTGGTCAAGTCGTAACCACAATATTGCTAGCTGTGAAGATCCCCAGATTGCTTGCTGAAAGGGTTTTGAAGTGTTTAGAAAACAAACAAGATGATGCTTTTCTTTTCCAAGTCTAAGGAATTCAGGTGCTCCACTACAAATCATGGTTGTGCTACAGAGACAGAAAATTTATCTCTGAAAGACATTGAGAGGGGACTATGTTTATATGTGTGTACTGAAGTACGGAATGGCAGGGGTTGTGGTGTAACTTTGCTCAATGAGTATGTGTAATGGTAACAAAGGGGAAATTCTGTACGAAAAAAGCCAGTAGATTTACTGCTTGAATGGATTTTGTTTAAAAATAAAACATTGGTATTCCAAATAGTACTTAAAGTGTCTTTTTAATCTATTAGATGTTTGTTTGTTAAGGAAACATACAGTTTTCTTTCGTTGATGTTAGTGGGGACAATTGACACCTTCAGTCAATATCTAAGATCCCGGTAATATTTTCTAGAAGGACAGAATTGAAGCCTGTGTTTCAGGAAAGGGTTACACAGAGATCTCCAGTAAAGGAGAGCTGGATGGTTATACCTCAAGCAAACCTGCCAGCATTTTAGGGCTGACGATTTAAAGGTGTCCTGTCAGCATCCTCAGGCCATTGTGGACAAGAAGCAGTCGGGGCTGGGAGCCATTCCTCTGGGGCAAGGGGCTGGTCCTCACCGGGGCTCCTCACTTTCCCCTGTACCAGTGCTCCCAGCAAGGCAGCACTGGTGGTGGGGAGAGGGAAGCGCTGGGGAGACGCATGGCCGCCGGGCTGCTGGAGTACCACATTGCATCCCCCTCAAGGCCTCCAGCAGCCCAGAGCCCCCCAGAGCCCTCTGCCTGCTACTTATTCATTTCTCTGGTAAAGATGAGCCCGGAGCATTTTGCCTTTCATCCCTTCCTGTGCCCTCGAGGGAAGAGGTAATGGAAGACTTGGAAGGAGACACACATGCTCATCAGCCCGGGGGTCCCCCCACTGCCTTTGGAGAACTCCCTGGCAGGAGGCTCCAGCCCCTGGGAGAGGACCACACCGACATCAATAAACATTTACCAGCGCTGCCATCATTAATCCACACACTTTTTAAAATAAAGAACATGAACCTAAATAAAGCTAGGGAAAGCACATATATATATATATATATATATAAAAATAGCAGGAAACACTGGAGACTTGGAGTAGCATCTTTCCTACACTGGGGGGTTTCCTTCTGCACAAACACAACAATAAATAACAAGTGCTTCAACCAACAGCTATAAATAGCATCTTGTGTGCACACTCGGATGATTTACATGCTTGCCCTGGAGTGATTGGGTTGGAATGAGTTGCAGCCTGTTCCTCTTCCTACATGGCAGGAGTTCTCCCATTACCTAAGCTTCATTGTTTTCACACTTTTTATTCCAGGGCTTCACGCATGGCTTGTTTGCTGCTCAGTTCCTTCCCGTGTCCAGCTTGCCTCCTTGCCAGCATTTTCAGCGATGGAGATGACACCTGATGGTGAGCTGATCAATGGCTGGTTTCCTTCCTCTGAACTCACCCCGTCCCACACACACCACAGCCCATCAGCTTCCCAGAAGTTCCCACTTGTTTTGTTTTCACAGGATATTTGAAAACATTTCAAATCCACCAACGGCTGGATGAAAATAATCCAGGCCTCAAGCAACTGTGCTGACTTTGATCATATGTCCTGTTGAAGAAGGGACACACACACATACTGTACACGCTCTTTTCACACATGTGCAGTATATATATGTTTTCTGATGCAAACAACGTGTTTCTTCTATTGGTAATTCTTGGTATGAAACAGTATCTTTTGAGACAGAAAATACCGCATAGCACCCAAAACAAGTTTGTATTATATGGATTGTTATGGCAGAGGCACTGATGGAAACTTCCCTGGGGAAAATGTATAGCACCTGCGATTTCTCCTTACATCCATGAACATATATAAATGACTCTTGATTGTACGAATTACTAATTGTGAAGAGTCAGTACAACTCTCCTTGCTGTCCTGACTTCATAGCTGTAGAATTGCATTTGCGTTCTTCAAGGCTTTCCTGCCACCTCAACTAAAGAGAGTCCAGAAAAAGGGAACTACCTCAGTAAAATACACCCCTGTCCCAGAACAGGTGTTCACAAAGTTTTTTATCCCATGTGCCAACTCTCACCTTTTTGAACTAAAGCTCTGTAGACGAATGCCATCTCCTCTGCAACCCACATGTTGCTGGAGGTGGTTCAAAGACATATGGAGAGTGAGAGCCTGTTACAAGGAGAATACAGCACCGCTTCTGCTGAAGGCAGGAAACGAGCCAACCGAGCGCTTGGGATGTACAGATGAAGTTGGGACTGTGCTTGCTCAGCCCACTGCTCTGTCAGCCTTGGCAGCTCCCACAGCCAACTGCAGAGTTGCAACCATCAACTGAGAACCGTTGTTGCAGGAGAAGTCATCCACTGCTTTGATATTTCTTTTAGGGCCATATACAGAGGCCGACCTCCTGGTTTATCCCAGCCCTGTGAACGCTTCTCGAACAGCAGTAACAACTGCAAAGAGGATGTGCCTGTGCTGAGGCTCCACACAGCTGCACGGTGCTGCAGAAGGGCTGGAGGCACTCCCGCTCACCACAATTGTTTGCTGCAGCTGGATTATGCACATGGTTGCTTCCAGTGTCCACAAAAGGTTGAAGAATGCCGAGAAAACAGCTCAGACAATTGTTTATTTGTGTTAAAAAAGGAAGAGACTCTCTCAGTGGAGAGCATCAATTCATGGCCAAGCACGTGTCTTTGGGACTAAAATGAGTGGCGCCTCCACCAAAGGAGACGAAAGTTGATATCTCCTGCCAGGCTGGGCCATGACACCGCCTCACGCTTCTGTCTCACCACAAGCAACAGGACAGCCTCTCCCCGCGTTGAGTTCAGCGGAATTAGGGTCTCAACCTCCTTGTGCATCTGTCAGTAGAGGGCAATGTAGTTACAAATAACTGACCCGCTCCAGGTCCCCATCCAGCAGAAGGCAGAGACCTTACCTAGTATTTTATATTGCCATGTGTGACCTAACAGTGTATCCTGCTGTTATGTGCCGTGTTTAACATGCCAGTAACACTATGTCATGCAGCTGATACTAGAATTAAGGTCCAGGGTATTTGTTTATGAAGGCAGGTTCCCTTGCGATCACTGCTATTTGTGGCAGGGGGAAAGGTGGGGACACAGCCCTGGAATGGGTTTCCAGTGGGCGTTTGTTTACTGTACTTTCGATGCACTGGTTTATCAGACCAGGGAATAAGTTACAGCTTCCCAGCCTGC
Organism: Chionis minor; assembly: GCA_013398295.1. Taxonomy (NCBI): domain Eukaryota; kingdom Metazoa; phylum Chordata; class Aves; order Charadriiformes; family Chionidae; genus Chionis; species Chionis minor. Next base: position 1,588,673 of record VZSF01007519.1, on the reverse strand, counting down.
CTGTCTGGTTACAAATTCCAGTCTGTTCCTCCAAGCTGAATATAGAGAGCAGCTGGCTGCAGCTAAATGAATAATACTGCCTCACAAAACAATAGTGCTGGGCTCAACATGTTGCACAGACATCTATTTTGAGTTTGGATATTTAAAGACTAAGAAGGCATGACAGGCACATTTATGGGGCAGCAATTACCAGCAGCCTGCAGCCTGCGCCTTGGATGTGAACAGATTAACACCTTCCTCTCTGCGTGTGTCAAATACTCTACTAAAGGCTTCACCTCTACAAAGAAAGTGTCTCTGAAGAGTTGACAAGCCCTTCCACTTCTTGTACATCCAGCATTTGCACACTGGATAACCCAAAGTAGGAAGTTTCTGTGTGCTACAATCAATCCTGTCTAGAATAAAGTGATGAAGTGTAATGCTGCTGTCTTACTCTATCCCATACCTTTTGTCAGTGGAAAAGGTAGAAAGATCTAGCAGGCCTTTATAATTTCCTAATTTCAGGCAAACTTTTCTCTCTGGAAGCACCGCTAAGCATATCCTTAGCACATAAGGTGTCTCAATAGTTAACTGCAATTATTGCTCTTTCAAATGGACAGGGGAGGTTATTTTCTGTTTTTCTGGTTTTGTTTTTGTTTTTTTTTTTTTCTTTTTTCCCCCAGGCAATCAGAGCTAGGGTATAAACAGATACATAGGTTGCTTCTGCAGATACATCTCTTTCTATTTCACTAGCTGACTACAGCTATGAATTCCTGCATATACCTATATTCCAGAAGGAGACTGGATTCCTGTTTTGGGCAGAACCTGCTAGCCTCTACCCATTTCAGATGAAGCTGAACATGTGCAGGAGAGAAATTTGCATAACTTTGTGTGCTGAAAATATGTACTGAACAGCATGGTTCTGAGGACAGTGTCACGACAGACTGAACCGCTTTCATGCAGGGCAGTACTACAATAAGGCCTTAAAATGTATTTGTTTTACAACCCAGTGTCATAAATCTGGATACAAGCACTCATAGCAACTTGCCAGAGCTTTTATAAGCTCATGGTAGCTTCAGGTGGTTGAAAGCTACAAACTTTGACTATTATCTTCAGCAGGAAGGAAAAATACTCTTGTTTAAATGGTGCTTAAGGGAAAAATTCAATCTTTCTTAACAAGCTCACTGGCCAGTGACCCTGGGGTTAGAGAAAGTCCTGATCATAGTAGGAAGTGACACTATAACCCAGGTTTAGGGGCTGAGATATAAATGAACACAGGCTAAGAAGGCTCCTGGTCCAGGCTTCGGCTGATTAGCAATGTGGACTGGCCTGCAGATACCTTGTGCACCGATGCATTAGTGGTTTCATGACAAGTAATTCAAACTGCCTGATAAAATAAAGCAAAATAGCTTAAAAAAAGAAAGCTAGGAAATCCAAAACAGATATTCATGCCAGCATTTTCTGCCTCTTTTAGTAGTTTTGAAACCTGCACAATTCTCACATCTCATCATGTAGTTTTGCATGCAGCAAACAACTGGAACAGTGAAAACAAGCAGAGGACAGAAAGTCCCAGTGAAAAAATGTGGTATGCCACACTTCTGACTTTTATCTGAAGATGGCATATGATAAAAGTGCTTTGGCCTCACCAATAATGTCCATTTTAATGAAGCTGTGCATGTGATTAAATGCTTTGCAATACTAACAGTATTTAGCTGAGGCTTTTGGAAAAATGAAAAAAAGAAGTATGTAATCATTTTGTAAGAAACAACAAGATTCAGGTCCAGGTAGTGATTTCCAGACAAAATAGAACTAATATTGCAGCAGAATCAAACATTCACAGATGCATTTGCATCACAAGGCTTACAGCAGATAATTAAGGAGCATATTCCCACTATCCAATACTGCACACCTATTTACCTGGGTAACCTCTCTAAGGATTCTTTGGTGGGCAAGTCAAAGAACCTAACCTGGATCTGTGCTCTGGAGCACAGGCTTGAGGAGACCAACTGGCCAATTTAGCCTGGACAATGCCTTAGAACCATAGACTAATTAGACCTCTGGAGGTCACCTAGCCAACCTGGTGGTCACAAGAGGGTCAACTACAGCAAGTTGCTCATGGTTTTGACCAGATGGATTTTGAGTATCTACAAGGATGAAGAATCTACAACCTCTCTAGGAAACCAGTTGCAGTGTCAGGACTGTCCCCTGCCCCCTGATGAAAAAGGTTTTCCCACTATCTAACTGGAATTTCCCATGTTCCAACTGGTGTCTGCTGCCTGTCGTTGTGCACCACTGAAGAGCCTGGTTCCATCTGCCCTTTTGGGGAACCCACTCCTGAGGCCCTCCCTTCTCCATGATGAACGAACCCAGCTCTCAGCCTCTCCTTGCACATCACCTCATCCAACCCCTTCACCATTTTGGTAGCCTCCTCTGGAGTCATTCATACATTGTTGATGTAGAGTCCAAAAGTGGACACAGTGCTCCAGATGCAGTCTCACATCCCTCAGCCTACTGCCTCCACTAATGCTCGTACAGCTCCGTGTGGCGCTGGCTGCTTTTGCTGCATGGGCGCACTGATGCCTTAAGTCCCACGTGTGGTCCACCAGGACTTCTAGCTCCTCTTCTGCCAAACTGCTGCCTGTCTGCTCAGCTCCCACCTGTCCTTCTGCGTGGGGTTGTTCCATCCCAGGTGCGAGACTTAGTCTTTGTTGAGTTTCCGGAAGTTTTTCTCAGTTCACTTCTCCAGCTTGTTGAGTTACGGCTGACAGTGGCAGCTCTGCCCTCCAGCATATCAGTTGTCCTCCCCATTTCAGTATTGTCTGGAAACTTGCGGAGCGCAGATAAATACAGGAAATAATTAGTGGGACAAAGTGCATCCAAACCCTCCAAACAGCCATGCTTGAGGTCTTCTCTGCAGAAGATGCTATGGCAGCAGGCACGCACAGCCCTCCTGGGAGTCAGCTGCAGGGACAGACACTCAGCACTTTGCAGCACTGGGGCTGCTGGTGCAAACTGTCCTGCTGTTTGCAGAGTGTCTTTCTCAGTGCCTGTCATGTTTCAGATAGTCAGAAGTGTAGGACTGAAGTGACTGAATCTCTAGGGCATGTGTCCTGATCTATCCAGAGGATTTACTGTTGCAATAATATAATATTGGGACAGTAATCAGGAGGCAAAATGTCATTAGGTTTGCTATCAATCCTTTTGCCATCAGGCTGCAACGCTGAATTTTTAACAACCAAGGGCATGGGAAGTAACTGAGAGTCTCTAATTGAGCCAGCAATTTCCCTTGAATTCAGCAGTTCCCTATCCCACTTTTCATCCTGCTTTTAGAGTGCTTTTGCTGGGACCAACTCTGTCCTCCCCTGACAAGGTTGCAGCTGGTCCAAATCCAGGGGGCTAAATGCCCTGTTCCTATCTCTGATAATGTTTTACTGCCCTGGAAACTTTGCCAGAGCCACGTCTCCAATTTGAGTTTGATCTAATAGAAGTCACAGCGTCTAGACGGTGAAGCAAACTGTGTGGGGAACACACCGAGTCTGACCTCTGCTCACCGCCGCCGCCGCGCCGCAGCACAGTGCCTCACGGCTCCTCGCCATGGCCTCCTGCCCGGGTGGTTGGAAATGGCTCTTTGTGTCCGGTGGAAGATACCAAACCCTCTTCTGTACCAGGGAGAGCCCTCAAGCAAGAACAAACCACTTGTCCTTACCTCACGCGAATGTTATTTGGCACGCAAGGTTGCGCAGTTTCCCAGGGATGTGATTACAAAGCCAAGGAAACACACTCGTGCTGCCTGTTAATAAACGTTTGGTTAGTTAGGCAACTTAAATCTCTTCTCTCTACGCGGAGTTTTGGCAGAGCCGGCCAGGCAGGGCTCCCAGCTTCACCCCGCAGTCTGCACAGCGCTCCCTGACGCCGCCCTGCACAGACTCCCACCTGCTGCAAGACCCGAGGACCTTGGCGTTGCTTACTTATAAATAGCACACACCTAAGCTGAGTGGTAAATTAAATTAGACTTAAAATATTCACACGGTCTACACCCGGTTCCCTGCTAATGGCAGCTAACAGCTATGTTTGTAAATGCTCTTTTTGTCTGTCAAAGGTCTCCCCACCGAGGCAGCTCTGGCAGAGCAAGGCTGGGATGAGGGACATGATCCGCCTCTGCCCCTCGCTGGTGCCAAGTCTGCCAAGTCCAAGGGGGGCACCCTTGAAACCTGCTGCCAGTTTTTTCCCCTTCAAAGAGCTCCTAAGGTTGCTATTTTTACATCGGGCACAAAGTACCAGCTACTTTTAATTTTAAATATTAAAAAAAAAGAGGAAAAAAAGACACATCCTGCATTGTCAGAGATGCTGAGACAGTGTGTACTGGGCACCTCTGAAAACACAAACAAGTATTTATTCGAGGCATCTAATAGGTCTTTTCCTAAAATCTTCCATTTTCTCAGTGGCACGCTGAATACAGAGACTGATGATGTGGCCTTATGGTTTAAGGATTGCTGTGTTTCCATATAATGATATGATAAAATGTGCTGTATTTTTAGTACCTAACTTTGGCCTAGAGGTCCAGGGAGCTGCTGCAGGAGAAAACAGCTACTGCTCTGCAAGCGGTTCAAAAAGCAGAGCATGTATCCGAGCAGGTCATGCCTAGCCCAGCTCTGGCCACTGTGGCTGCCTTTACTGAGCTGGATGTCCCTGAAATTTGCAGGGCAATCAAATCTGTCAGTGTGAGTGAACACTAAGTTGCCTGGGCCAAAGCCCAACAAAAACCATCTCCCCAAAACAGGAAGAAAACCTTGAAACTTGTGGATAATTAATTTTTGTATTTTAAAAAAAAAGGAAACACTTTTAATTTTTATTTTAACGTTGACTTACGCTTATCAGAATGGCAAGGATGGGTAATTCAGAAAAAAAAAAAAAGCCTTTATCTCTGGCCCAAGGAAAATATTTGGGGCTTCAGTCTTTTGTAACAGTTTGGCTGCCAGATAAAAAAAAAAAATCCATTATTGATACTGTATTCATAGAGTATCTATGAATTGAGCTCTATTCATAGAATCATAGAATCTAAGATTCAGTATCTCTCAGCCTATGTGTCCCATATGGCAGGGTTTAGGCTTTGAGAAGAAGCAAATATCAAATATTTGATACAATTTTGGGGTGGAGGGAGGAGAGAAAGGCTAAGCAAATGTTTAAAATTCAGGTTCTCTTTAACCCATGTTAAAAAAAGTCTTTGAAAGTCACTGTGGGGGCCACGTTTAATGTGTTTAACTCAGGACTGTATCTCCTGGCAAGCTGGAACTGAGTGAGAGGCATTACAAACAGTCTTCACAAGCTCTATAAAACCCTTGTACAGTTCCTTTCTGCTGGTAGTTATGAGCCTTGTTCTCAGTGGTGCGGAGGTTGTGCCAAAAACTGTATCCCTGCAAGCAGGACTTCTGACTTGATCATTCTGGAAATGATAAAATAGCAGCAACAATCAGGGCACCCAAGTAAATGACAGGCAGAATTATGAATAACAGGTATAAAATATTAATCATTTGCAAATTGCCTATTATTTGCTGAGTATTGTGTAAAAATAGAGACACTGCCTGTTCTGACAAGCGTATGGCCCGTGGTTTTTAAGCAGTATCATGCAGCCAGGCTGCCGTGGCTGAAGGTGGAACCACTGCTTTCATGTGCGCTTCTCACCAGTAGACCTATGCGTTAAAAGCTGCTGCCTAAACAGCAGAGCCACCCAGTAGGAAGGATGAAGGGGAAATGGGGATTTTGGAAATGGGTTTTCTATTCCCTGCTTTACCTCAAAGACTGTTGGCAAGCCAAAGGCTCATGCTCCCCGTCTTTAAAGGGCTGGTGACAGCACTTTGCTACCCTGCAAGAACGGTGAAGATATGTACATTTAAGCCTGTGAGACTCTCTGGCACTAAAAAGGGAGAAGCGTCCGCGACAGTTACAGAGTAGACAGGCTGCCCTGGAAAGCCCCGAGTGAGGAATGTGGCTTGGTATTTGCAAATTACAGTTGACACTTTTTTTAGGACTTAGTATTTTCTGGCAACGATTACACTCTCCAAGGAACAGACCCACAGTCTCTTGCAAATCATGCACTAGAGCATGTGTCATATTTCTGATGCTTTGGTCCATTACATATATTTTTGGAACTCTACAAATTCCTAAATCCTCCAAGTCCAGATTGAGCACCCTATCTGTGTTGTAACATAAATATGCATAGCTGAAACCCTGGCTATGACTGTCAATACTAACTAGAGAATCCTAATGTGCTTAAATTTAAGCCCACTTAATTTGCAGAAAGCTATTCAGGTGCTGTCAATCAAGTTGGGAATTTGAAGAATATTTAAGTTGTTGATTAAGTACTTAACATTACAGGTTAATGCAAAATTGTCTGTCCTACTTTTCGTGTGGTTACATGATGACCTGTGTAAACACTGGAGTTCTGTCTCATTCCTTCCACTGCAATCAGACCCAAACCAGCTGGAGGAGGTGCAAATGTGCGTTCCTGTGACAGGCTGCACTTTAGCAACTCCCTTGTGCTCTCACCGATGAAATGCAGATGTTCAGTAGTTGTGCATGTGAGATCCAAGTAAGGCAGAAGGAAGAAGTAGAAAGTCCACGGAGCTGTTCCTCTTTCCAGACCTGTAGTGAGATCTCCTTGCACGTGAAGGGAGGAGGACAGTCCCAGCAAAAGCATGGATGGGAGTAGGCATGGTCTTCCTAGAGCCTGGGTTTTATTAGAGCTCCAGAGTGCTGCCAGTAAAGATGAAACTAGCAACACTAGATCCCTCTCTGCCCAAAACAGCTTCTGCCTGAGAAAATCCTGACCCTGTCCTCATTTCGCACATGAAAGTGGGAAGGTGAAAGTCTCCCCTCTAGAGGCTGGGGATTTGTGCACAGGACAGCGGGTCAACATCACAGAGCAGAACAGAGCATTTGCAACACCAGCGCCAGAGCTTTCATGGCGGGGCTTTAATTTCTCTTTTCTTGAAGTCATGGACTCTGCCACAAGGGTTTACAGGATATTTTCAGCATAAACCAAACAAAAATACAGACAAAAACTCCCCACCAACCTTCTAACCCTTCTTCTTAAAGAGAAATGCCAGAAAAGATAACCAAATGCAATGTAAAAGACTAAGCATTCAGAAGGTCTCTCATCCTTCTTGTGTGATATTGTAAAGTCTTGTGATTTTAGGCAGATGGACACGCTGAAAGTTGAGGATGCCAGCATTGCTTTGTTGAGCACCACGTAGGCCAGGGCAAGTCTGTGCTTCTGGACTTAGAGGTGGGACTGGCCCAGACGACAAAGCAGAACTAAAATAAACCCCTTACTATGAATAATGCATGGCCCCTGGTACTCTAGGAGATGAAATCTGTCCCTCCAGCCACTGCGTTAGCAGTGCTGTGCTACAAAGCTCCTGCGCAAGTGTGTTTGTTTCTTGTGGACCTCTTTTAGGGAAGAGGAAGCTGAAGACCTTAGATGCCCTCTGTCCTCATAGGTCTCACTGGATGTGCTTGAGGCCAGAAACAGTTCACATTTACCTCCCCATGATGTTTCAAGAGCTGAAAAAATCAAGTGTGGGGGTTGAAACTCATTAACTGGTGGGAGCAGAGATCACCCAGTGGCAGTGTCCTCCACCTCCACATACAGTTGCAGAACCCACCTCATCTCCTTCAGCTACTGACATGCCATCCCCATAGCTGCTGCGATTACTTACTCTTCTATGTCACACCAGGGAAGACTATAATTGATTTTTTGCTTGTTCTGATGGAGTTCAGCAGCTAGAAGGGAGGTAGAACAAATGCTGCATCGTCAGCTAGTTCCCACAGATAAGCACCAAGTGGTCCTCAAACCTTAACTGGGAAAAAAAAAAACAAACCCAAAGAGTTGGTAAAGATGACATGTGCTGACATATATATGGACTCAATGAGATGCAGGAGTTCCTGGTACTATTCAAAGAGTATGATTTTGGGGGTTAGCTACACAAACCTATGTATTTACTGAGTCGGCTTCTCTGCAGTTAAGGAAATCACATTACCACTTGCTTATATGACTACTGGACTGCAAGGATGCAGTGGGTCATTAAAATAATATATTCTTACGGCATGATACACACATTTATGGATGGCCTAAAAATCTAGTTCTTGTAACAATGGCATATGGAGTACGTGCCTTTGGGTTGGTTTAGTCCTAAGTGTGCATGTGAACTGAACCAATATGTTTAGTTCAGTGTTAAGAAAAATGCTGTGACTTATTTCTAAGTGTTTATTCTAGTATGTGTTCACTTCTGTGGGAGCTGTTTTTTTAACTGTATTCCCAGGGTAGTCAGGATGTTGGTAAATATTCATTGGCAAAAACATCCCCACATGACTGGAATTCACTCCCAGCAGGCATTAAATTGGAACAGAGGAACAAAGGATATGCCAGACTTGATCAGACCACTGGTCTGTCAAGCCTGGTACCCTGCCTCTGGCAGTGGACCATTCTTTATGCTTCAGACACAAGCCAAAAAAAAAAAAAAAAAGAATTAACAATAATGCATCTGTCTGGAAATGCATCCCAGATACTTAACTCGGACTTACTACCTCACCTTAAGTATCTGGGACTGGAGTTACAGAGAATAAAGTAACTTTATACAGTATTGCAGGGAATGATTGTATTCACTTATTTTTTTGCTGCACTTTATTGATCATCTAATTAGGAGAGACATTATTTTAATATTTATGCAGCTTCTGAGTTTCCCTGATACTGTTGAAAATGAGCTGTGTCTTCTCGGGGGTAATTCTGGTGGGTGAGTGCCTCAGAAATCAATCAGATTTCACTCTGGCAGTTTGACACACAAAAACTACCTTTCACTTACAGCTTGACAGCCCAAGTACAGGACAGCCGGGCGGTGCCCTGAAGTCAGCATTTCGGGTGGCCTTTGCAAAACTGATTCCAACAACTAGGTTATGCTTTTATTATCATAGTTTATCCTGTATTAAGGCTTCTGCAGGCTACCCTGCCCAGGCTCTACTGTGGTGGCTCATGCACAAGCCTGTCTCAGATCTGACACCACTGTGCTCAAAGTCTTTATGGTCCAGAAGAGAAATTGTGGCAAGTGAACTAAACAGGTAAGCCAGCTGGGAAGATGGAAGGCAGACTAGTATCTTCATCAGGACAAAATTAACAGGTGTCTCCCGCACTGGTACAATGATCTGATGTGCTCATTGAGTACATGCTTTTATTTGCAATGGCAGCAGAAAAGCTGAGGTTTCAGTGGCACGGAAACTGAGTGACGCTCTCAGCCCGGGTATATTGCCCTCTGGAGCCCGTGTGGGGCATGGTGATGAAGAAGTGCTCAGCACCCGGGCTTGGCTGGCAAATAAAGGCTCTTAGAGAACCTTAGAGACATCCAATGCTGTGTTCTTCATGGGCAACACAGGAATAATACAAGTATGACACACCTTTGTGTGCACATGTGCAGGTCAAATCTCTTCAGGTCTGTGAGCAAGCAGAGCGCCTCTGTTTCCAGTGGAGGAAAAAGGGTCTTCAGACGTACATTCTTCAGATTTTGACCCCCCCTGCCTCAGGCCAGCCCCAAGCACTTCAGCTGAGAAACATTTCATCCCCACTGCCCTATATTACGCAAAGGATATGTGACATGAAGTCCTCGCTTCTGACCCTAATAAATTGTAACTACGTATGTCGTGTGCTAGTGCTGTGTGAAACCGGCGTGTGCGAAAAGCGATGCTCACAGAAGATGGGTGCAGCGAACACCACTGGCAATAAATGATTGAACACCAGGGAAGGCAGGCATGGCAAAAGGGACCAGGGCTTTGACCTTAAAAGCTGTTCTGAGCACGTCCAGTCTGTATGGAAAACTCAGTCAAGAATGGACATCTGTGTTTTCGGTCTGTTAACTTGTATTTGACAGCTTGGGTTTTGGCAGCCTGAAAAGATTAAAAAAAAACGCAGCCCAGCCAGGGCTGCCCTTGCACTAAAGCAGATAGCTGCGAGGGGATTAGAGATGGAAGGCAGGCTGAGATGCCAGGCGCAGCGGTAGTGGTGGACCCAAAGCTTTGTGAACAGCCATGGTGCTCACTTTTCCTCAGCTGCTAGCCATTTCTTTGAGGATTTGAGCTGCTTGGCCGCTGGGCAAGGGTTTGCAAAGTGCCTGCATGGAAAACATTTCCATCTGTGTTTCTGCATGCAGCTGCCAGAGAAGAGGAGCGTGGTCTGGGAGTCCAGCAACGCCCTGCATGCCCTGTCTCCCTTGGGCATGCCCTGGGCTGAGTGGCTTTCTGCTGGTTTCAAGCTTTGCCCAGTGCTTACAGAGCTGGTAGAGCTCTTCCCCTGCCTCTAGGGAGCATTCGCTTGCTGAAGATAACTAGAAAGAGGAGCTCGCATATCTGACTGCCATGGGGTATAAAACTGGACGAGAAGAAAAAAATGTTGAGCCTTCAATGGGTAACATAAATGTCTGAGTCTCTACCCATGGTCTTATGTTCTGGTAATGTTTTTTGTTTCATTGCCTTAAGAAAGGAATCAAGATTTTTACCTGATTTAGCCCATAACAGGACAACAGATTTAGAGAAAGGCAGTTGTCAACTTTTTGCTGCTAGAAAGCTAAATGCCAAGAGAGATAGATGCATGCAATACTCATGCCAAGACGTTTATTAACACTTGCCACCATTAGAACTGTGGCAGACCAAAATACCCTTCATCACACTGAAGCATCTATTGGTGATATGCTGATGATACTGATATGCTAATGACAAAATACTTCGCAGGCATTCTCCTCACCCCAGCACCAAGAACCAAGAAGCTGAGACTGCTGTGTTGATTGTGGAAGTGCATATATCCTTTCAAAGAGGTACTTCTGTGCTCTGAGATAGGAGCTCAGGGTACTGCCGAGCGCCATTCTGAAATATGTCAGTTCAGTGGAGGGGGCAACTGTTGTAACACCCAGCAGTGTTGCCTTCTGCCAGTATGATGAAGGCAGGAGCCAGCTGGAAGACAAGGGTCTGTAGGCTGCGCCACTCCAGAAACTTACCCTGTAGCTGAGTGACAAGACTAGCAGAACCTCCCAGACCTCTGAGACCCTGTGACCATTCCGGCTCAGGGTCATGTATCAATAATGCCTGACAGAGAGGGCATTTCTTACAAGCTAACATGTGACTGCAGATGTTTCGAGGCTGAAAAATAATCCAGTCAGTAAGAGCAAAAGGAAACGCTGACCTGGTTGGTCACTGCAAGTAAACTATTTGTTTGAAGTTGTCTGTTAAGAGGGCAGGATTACATTCCCAACATCTGTAATGCTTATAATGAAGTAAGGAATAGAAAAGCACTGTAAAAGCCCAGTTCTATTCTCCAGCAAGGACAGAAACACTCAACATTTGGAATTATTTTTGATTACTCCTCTAGAACAGCGTGCGCAGCCCTTATGGAGTGTCCAAGCTGCCATGTGGCTTGTTCGGGGGAGTCGCGAGTGTCTGAGCAGACATATGGTGAGGTGAAGAACCAGCCGGTGCAGGTTGAAGCAGACACTGCCAACTCACTTTCTGCTGCTGCTGGGCAATTAGGCGCATCAGGAACCCAGTGATTTTTTTATTTTTTTTTTTCCCCTCTCTCCATGTTTGTAAGTGAAAAGACATAAAGTGTCTGCAGGGATCATGCACACTTTCCCTGCCATTGTCTTCATCTCTGTTCCCCCCCAGCAGCCATCAAAAAATAAGACAAAAATAACTCTGTTTGAGCTGAATGTATCTCTGTGCAGAGGGATCGTGTAATGCCCTCTGCAGTATTCAAGCCTTGCCTTGGGACTGCTTACGGCTCATGGGTGAAGCAGCCGCACAAAGAGGGCTGTTGTATTTATTGAACAAGTTCCTTCGGCACAATGAAAGTCTCTGCCATAAGAATAAAGCTCCTTTGTGCAGGCAGCGGAGCATTTCCAGTGCGCGGCGGTGGAAGGAACTCCCCTAGAGACTGGCCAGCATCAGGCGTTCGCCATCATCCTTTCCCAGCGCGGGGTGTCTTTCTCTGACGTTGCCTTCTCGCAGCGGAACACATAGCGGCATTGATCTCAGAGGAACAAGCTCCCGAAAGAGGCCTTCTCCTGCACCCCCCGCTCCCCTCGGGCCACGGACGAGCCGAGCGGGGCCTGTGGTAGTCACGCTGCTGCGGTGGGAGGGAGCCTGCAGGGCTGAGACCTCGCTGCTACAGGGCTGTCTCTGAAAGAGAAAGGGTGAGGGGGCTGGGAACTGCTGCCATTGCGTATCCAGAACGTCCTGGGACCTGCTGGCGAGGATGCTGGGCATGGCCAAGGTGCCAGAAGCTTGTAACCCCTTCTCCTGCGCCCTGCATGGCCGGGGTTGCAATTCACGGGGCGGCTGGGGAGCCAGGAAGCCCAGACCAGTGCTTGGAGCCTGTGTGGAGGTGCCTGTGTGGAGGTGCCTGTGTGGAGGTGCCTGTGCCTCAGCGCTCTTCTGACGCTGGTCCAGACCCAGCCCCTGAGCTGAGGGAGCCCTTGCTGATGCCTCTTCCCAAATGAAAAGCACTCTGTAAAGGCAGGAGCACTTGTGAGGCCTGTGCTCGAAACCACATCTAAAAACAGACCGTGTCAACAGAACATCAAACCAGACATTGGCTACCTCTAAAACCACATGCAAGGCCTGACTTCAGGCTGCATCTGCTAAACGTGCATGGCAAAATGGCTGGTGCGACCACATTTCCTTTTGTCCCCAGGCCCGGGGCGCTGTGGTGCCGTGAAGCAGAGCATTCATCCCCGGCAGCGCTGGCCGGGGGACAGAGTGACCTCGGGTGCCTCCGTACAAGTGCTCCCACGGCTGCCAGTGCTCCCCGGCAGGAGAGCGGGCAGGACACGGGTTGTCCAAGCCCTCCAATGCTGAGCTGGGAAGGGCAGCAAGACCTGATTTCATCTGCTGCCACCAGCGCAGGGCACTTTGTCGGCTCGTGAGGTGGGAGGTGGACAGGAGTGGTCCCAAATGAGCAGGGCGTGCAGAGGAGCAGGAGCCATCGGGCAGCTAATGGCAGCAGGCTCTGTGGGCACCCTGGCGTCTTGTTGAGCAGCACAGAAAACATTTTTGTCTGTGTCTACTTAGAGCGGGACCTGTGGTGGGTAAGGTGACCTTTCACAGGGGCTTGGGGGATGCAGGCAGAAGTTGCAGGTAGAAGGAAACATTTCTGGATTTCGGGCTTCTCCTCGGTTTGGGGAAGGGGTGCCGATGGTGGGAAAGCCAGGCTGAAGAGGGCTCTTGTCCTGTTGACAGCTTGAGACACGGCCCCGTCTCCTCCCCTGGGCTGAGGGAACGGCTGCCGGCTCCCGGGTACCTCCGATGGCGACTGCCAGGGCTTTGTCTGTGAGCGGCGGCTGCTCCGCACCGCTGGAATGCCTGGGGAATTTCTGCCTTAAAACCCACCTTGGCTCCGGAGCAACCGAGTGCTGGGACGAGAGGGACCAATTAGAAGGACCCATGGAGAGCGGGAGAGGCTGCAAGGCTATTCACTCGCTGTCACTTCGAAAAGGTTTTCTTTTCTGTATGTTTAATATGCAAATATTTAATGGGGTGTATTAGAGCATAACAGCCATAACTTGAGACCTTTCAGTCAAGATTAAACAGGTGCTGAGTCTTTCTTTTCAAGGCCCGGCACAGCTGCGAGCCTGCCCTCCCCGGTACGTGATTACGGGATGCTGCTGGGGCCTTTTCCACATCCCTCCCCCACGATGACTCGCCCGCTCCCGCAAAGACCCTTTTTTTTTTGTCTTTCTGCAAGAGACTGTCCTCGCCGTTCAAAAGGAGCAGGAAAAAAGAATTGTGATTTATTAGCTCTGGCATAGAGGGCAAGGTTTTGACCTCAGGTGTGAATCTGAGAAAAATATTATTTTCCTGACAGCCAGCCCTCTCAGAGTGAATTAAAACTGCTATTGTGAGGAAATGGATTAAAGCCATTTCAGCTTTTATGACAATATCAAGGCAGTTACTTTATAGAGCGTCTAGGATGTAGACTCGCCCCAAGGTGCTTTATAATCATCGGTTTAAAGGAAGAGAATTTGCCTGCAGAGATGAATCAATGGGTACATTTTATGAAACATTAATGACTGCTTTTGTAGATGTAAATTTGGGGGTATGCGCCTGCATCTCTCCGTGCTGTCCTGCAGCTGCAACTTAAGCTCTTTTGCTGTTAGTGAGGATCATAATCCAGCAGCGCAGTTTTGCTGGAGGAGCTTTACATCATCTTCTAATGTAAACAATATTGTAAGAGAGCCCGACAGCCCCACAGGATTTTCATTGAGCGATGATTGATGTGGAAAGGGATGGAACTGCAGTGATTCTGCATCAGTCACAGCTCTCGCTTGGCTCTAAAACTGACCCTGTTAGCACAGTCTGACTTGGATCATTTGTCTCAGAAGTACCAAGGGATTTTAAAACAGCTGTGGATTCAACCATTTCAAATGGGAACATATTTTTGGTTTGTGGTAAGAACAACATAAACCGTATGTGTTTCAGAACTCGAGCCTCAGCATTCCTGGCTTGTTTTGTCAGCGTGTCTTTGCTCTCCTCGGCAGCATTCACACATGCAGCTCCACGGCACCTTTTTTTTTCGGTTTTGTTTTTCCACTTCAGGTCTTCCTCCTTTTTTTTTCCCCTCCTGTCCCCAAAGAAAGACAGAAAGAAAGAAAATACATCACCTTTGCTTTTTACAGCTAGGCAAGATTTAAGCTGCGGGAATGCTTAAGAAGAGGAAGTATTTGTTTTTCAGCTTTGATGTATTCCCATCTGATGTGTTTTCTCCTAAATGATGTTGATCGTACAAGTGCCAACTGGTAAAAGCAAGTACCAGACGTCACGGCAGAGCCCTGTGCAGTAACTGTGTGCCGCCAGCCCTCTCTCTGTGTCCAGATGGGTATCCCATTTCACTAATGCAAAATTTTCTGCTCCTCTCCCCAGCCCTTCCCATCACTCCTCCCCTTCTCCTTCAGCAGGTTCCTTCCCCACTGACATCTGTTCCAAGGAATGATGAACTGAGCTTTGGAGCAATTACCACAGTTTGCATTTCCCGAACCAGCTTGCAGTGTGTGTATTAAAAACACCAGCATTAAAAGTCAACAGGGTGTAAAAGGTAACAGAGTCTCCCACCTCAAAGCTAATGATGTTTTGCTGCGTGAACAAGAGCTGTGGATCTTAATTTGCTAGCTCCTTTCTCATTTGTGCAATTTTCAGCCATCGCTTAATGAAGCCCGCCTGGTTCCCGTGATGTGATATTATATTATCACAATGCTCATGTTAAAGGCCTTATATTTCACCCCAAGTACCTGTGGCTGCTCGGCAAGGAGGAAAGCTCTCATGTGCCAACTTGGATTCAGGTTTTGCAGCAGGAAACGCCTGATTTTGGAAATGCTCCTCCACCTTCCTCGTGGGCGAGCGCGGCAGGGGTTGGGGAGGCAGCGAGCTGCTCAGGGTGCCTGCTGTCCGAGGCGGGCTCTGCGCTCCCGCCAGCGGCTGGGGATTAATATCACAGAGAGAGCGAGCACCGAGTTATTTCCGCAATCCGTTCACATAATGGATGTGAATGTCAAGATGCCGCCATCTGAAGTATGAGCACCTTGGAACAAAACAAAAAATTACTGGCGGTGTCAGCTTTCAGGAATGCTTTTCAGAGGTGGGGGAAAGCTGCACACACAGCACCGACTTTCTTCAGCACCTTCCTGTCTGAATAAAAGGTGACCTCAGGCCCTCTCCTCTTCCTCCACAGGCAGTCACGCACAGATCTGTTATAAACTAAACCCTCTGCACACTTACTACCATGTGAGCAGCTTTTCAGCAGGCAGTTTCTCGGGCAGGCGCCCTGCTCAGGGTGGGTTTGTTGCTCCAGCGTGTGTGGACTCTGCCAAAAGGCTGCAAACAGACCAGAGCATCTAAAAACCCTGTTTGAGGTTTTATCCCCCTCTTCGCTGCAGGTTGCCCAGAGCTCCTGTCAGATGTGAGGCACAGGCTGATTTGGCAGCGTCCCCTGTACAAACAAGACCTCTGGATCTGGAGCTCCAGGACCAAACTGAAGCTGGAGCAGGAGCAGGGTTTAGTGCTAACCGGGAGATGGCTGTAATCACCCTGGTACTGAGCCGTGCTCAAGAGCTCCCTGGCTGGAGGTTTAAGTACTGTCCACATCATCACCATCACCACAGCTGGTCAGAATAACTTACTCTGACTGTGAGCTCTGATTACACTGGAGAGCCGTCTGCTCTCTAGCTTTTAAAATGCTTCTCTCTTGATCTGGGGACACAGGCAGAGAAAGCTGCATTGCTCACATCTTGGCCTTGGATGCCCAGCAAGCTGCAGCCCCCAGGGCTGTAGCATTTTGGCTTGTATTTTCCCTAGAAAAATGCTCCTGACTTTGCAGCAAGTCAGTGTGTGGGAGAGCGCTGCTCCCCATTTGGAAAGTTTCTAGCCGAAACCCTGTAAGAGGTTTGTAATAGGGCCATGGAGGCCAGAAAGGGAGTTTTCCCAAGAGTTCCTATATTTGGTGCCTAAACTGCACAGTGATTGGTGCCTTGGAAATTGAGTATCTTGGCTGTTTAATCAAAACAGCTGCAAAAATAATCTTTTTCTCCCAAATAGGCATTCCTGCCCAAAGGTGCCACTCAAAAATTTTGTCAGTAGAGAACACTGAAAGCCTGGATAATGCTCCTTCCCTGCCTCAAGTCAGCTGCAAGGAGATCACCAATAACAAAAATATTAGATGCAATATAAGTATTAGATCCTTGGATCAGCCCCTGCCCATGGCCTGTCAGGGTACTTCAAGGGCTGAGCAGTATTTCCAGTCTCCCGCCCCGTGTCACCAGCTTTCCCATCATGTAATGAAACTTCATTTCTAGGACAATGGGAGTACCCTGGCATTCAGACCTGATTGCCTGATTTGAATTTAGATTATTCCATCAAGTAATAACAAGATCTGGGATCACAATCGGCTGGAATAATTTAGTAAGCCATGTGAGGTCACTATTGCTTCTTACAAATATGGCTTAGACATAATTTACCTGGCAGTAACTTGACCTGGAAGAGAGAGGTTTATCTTCTTGGCATGCTGTGTCTGGGTAGCTCGACAATCTCTACATAAATTTGAGATCTTTCATTCTCCAGCTGGTTGTTATTACTTATAATCTCTTAATGCAAAAAGTATTCCTTCCAGAGGCCCCTTTCCTTGCCTTTTTTCCTTTTTTTTTTTTTTTTTTGATTTTAAAAAAGGATTTATTGCATGTTGTTTTGTCTTAGGATCTCAGGCCCACGCCCTTGTAGCCATTATAATTTGGTCATTGCACCAAAACCCTTTGTTATGTTTTAGGTGCCTCGTCACTGCTAAATGTTATGCTATATCATAACATGCGATTTTCAGGAAAACTGATTAAAGGACCTATGTTGAAAACCTTTCCTTGTGGACGTATCCCATAGCATTGCTTAGAATCGCTTTTTTGGGGAGATTACAAGCCGAACAGGGGAATTACAGGATTACAGTAGAAATGGGGGAAAATTGCTGCAGGGATTCCTAAGGGAAGCCTGATCCTGGCCTCTCCTGGGGTAGTTACTGTGCAGCGCTTACACATCCCTCTCCGTCCCTCTCTGGGCATCTGAGACTGGCAGTGGGTCAGTGTGTGTCTGCACTGTGCAGCTCTACTGCCCTTCTCCATGTCTTGGGACACCCTCCCTATCCCTTTTCCCCTTCCTTGGTGCCAGCAGGGACTAAGCGGACCCTCATCACTGCCTCAGCCGCCTGCCGGCTGCTTCCTTCGGATGTCTGTAGCGCTGCCCCTTCTCCCACACCTACTGCTGATGTTAGCTGAAGCACCGGGGGATTTCTGCTGCCCTTTGAACCTCTCTGGCTGCTGGAGCATGAAACACCTCCTCAGCATTTCCATGTTCTAGAAAGGGCAGTTTCACTTCTCCTTTGGGTTTTTGGGTTTTTGAACCCCAGGAGGGCAGCCCACTGCAGGCTCCGCTTCCTGCTCCTTTATCAGACAGAGCCAGCGCTGAAGAGCTGCCCTGTCCTCGTGACCAAGCGCTGTGGAAAGCCCTGCACTGCCTTCATCACTGGAAGGGGAGTGTGGGAGAGACAAAGCCCATCTGGAAGCAAGTTGTGCCTCTGGTATGTGCCCACTGCTGGCACAACCCACCGTGTGAACTGACGTGTCCCACTGTCTTGGTCACCGATAGTCCCACGAGCATGTGATGGACACTCCTGTCAGTGCACCAGGGCTTCCCTGGGGGAATCCTGGAGGCATGGCCCACGGCTACAGCACATGCAGAGTGGGTCCTGAGGGACCGGGATGCTGGGGAGCACTGCGGGGTCAGCCTGCCCCGCTGCACAGACACGGCCCCTGAGAGCTGGAAGGTGGTAGACCCTTGATGTCCAGGCTCAGCTTCGCTGCCGGAATAGAGAGTCTGTGCATTGGTGTGTCCAGCACCATCACTGGGCTCAGAGGATGGTCCCCAAAAGGCAGTGACACAAGAAAGCAAGAAGAAGCTCTCTGGAAATTGTACAGTTCATTTGGCAGAACATATTTGCTTTCAATAAAATACATTGCAATGCAAACACCCCGTTTCACATAGGCATTATAGCTGACGTCTGCGTCTATGCAGTTTCTCTCAACATTCATCTTTTCTGCTGTGATTATCTGGACCCCAATCATTACCAGTGCCTCCTTCCCATTATCATTGTACTACATTTTAGCAATGTGACAAACAGCTGCAGCCTCAGAAATGCTAGTTTTAAAGAGTGACTAAACCCTCACCCACACTTTTAAATTGGGACAGCTGAGAAAGAGCTTTTACGTAAGATGATGCAGAGCATTACAGCCATCCCCATCAGTTTGGGATTTTTTTTCCCCTCCCTCCTTCGTCTCAAGACATTGCAATTTTCGCTTGTATTTGCTTTTTTTCCAGCTCATGACTCCACTTCTGAGTGGAAGGTGCAGCCTCCGAGAAGGGCTCTGCTGATGCCTGTAACATTAGTGCAAGGCTGTCAGGGAGCAGACGGCATGTGATCAGGAGAGGCTAAACTGGGACGCTGTGATTCAGATAACTGGCTTCCCTATTTCTGGCTCTGCTTTGAGGTCCAGGTTCTGCTGCTCCTTGTCTCAGAGGCGGGTGTGCAGGGCCACGGCAGCCCACCGTGGCCAGTGCCCAGGACCACGTAGAAGCAGCATGTGCATTAGCTACGGAAGAGGAACCAGCAAGGGGAGTGGGCTGGAAATACCCCAAGGAACACGCATTTTTACTAGTCCCATTGCGGAAGCTGAAGGATTTCCTGCTTCTCCAGCAGTGAGGAGCACTCGGCCCCGTGTGAGGGAGCTGCTCTGTTCACTTTGGCTCCTCTCCCACTGCTTTTGCTTTTGCTTTTGCTGGGTGTTTCTCAGCAACTCTCCCAACAGACTGTCATCCCTAGCTCTTCCTCTCGCTGCTTAAGTCAAGTACCTGTGATGGAAGGAAGGTGGAGGGGGGGTGCTGCTGGAGGATTTATCCAGCAACCTTCGAACTACACAGAAGTACACAACTTCAGCAAAATTTTAATATGCCCCTGGAAATTTTAGGTTATTTTTTATTGAAAGGGAGATTTAATTGAATATTCGGGGCTACGTCTCCTGTTGGGCTATTAGTTAGGATGAGTCTAATCACTTAAAGTGAATTTTACTTTTAAATTACGGGTCAATGTCGTAGGAAAGGAGCATAATTTCATTCCTGTAAGAGTTGCCCACACACATCTGAGAGACACACTCTTCCTGCGCAGCCTGCCAGAGACTGGTGCCTGAAGTGCGTAAACCTACAAGAGGCAGAAAGCAGAAACAAAACTCTTTCTCACCAATCTGCACTGCACAAAGTACTAAGAAAAAAAGGTTGCTCAACACAAACCACCTATTTAAGTCTCATCTGCCATTGCAAATACTGCCAAAACACCTATTTAAGGCTGTTCTGCCGTTCCACGATGGCTGAAGACAAAAAGGAGTGGGATTAAAGCTACTCTTGTTTGATGTTCAGTAGGTGGCTCTGGAAGAAGCAGCTGCTGCTCCATTCCCACAGGTTTGTTGTAAAGCTTTAATGGGACAACAAACTGTGACAGCCCTGTACCATGATGCTGGTTGCAGGTGGCCTCTCCCTGCCCCAGCCAGCAAGCCGGCAGAGCAGGCAGACTGTCAGGGGACAACATCTCCCTGAACTTCACAGCTTCTTTAGCCCAAAACCTCAGCCTAAAACCTGTGCTCAAAAATCACACCAGCCCCACCTCTCTTCCCAGTCCTTTCTTCCTGCTGGTCTCAGTCTGCTCCCGGCACAGGCCTAGTTCCCTTTTCCCCCCTTTTCTTCACTATTCTCTTGTCTTTTCTGTCTCCCGTGCATGTCTCTTGCTCTTTGTGCCCTGCCAGAGGTGTCTTCCCCACAGCATCTCTCCCTTTTTCCTCTATCCCCTCACCAAATTTCTGTGCCCTGGCAGAATGGCACTTGTGTCTGGGCTGCTTCATGCCCTCCCCATCAGCTCTGCCCAACTTCTGTTGGTTCTTCCCTCTCATACCTCCCTCTGACCTCCTGCATTGGAGACCACCACTGCCTCCCTGTATCTGCATTTGCTTCAGGGAATCCTCCCGCTTCCTGGAGGCAGTATTACACTCAAGAGGACCCAAAAAGTGGAGATTTGGGTATCCCTCCTCTATGAGCAGATGAGAAGCTTCTCAGCTTGACCTGTGAGGACTCCTCTTTTGCCTGCTGTCGCTCTTTGACTCAGGGCAGCCACCCATCAAGGTGGCAGGATGCTGCCAGAAAAACAGGGGGAAGGAGCTCACCCTCAGTCCCCACCTGGCCTTCCCTTTGCGGGGTTTTCCTTTTTCCCCACTCCATCACAGATTTTGTGTATTAACGTGTCCTCTTTTGCTTTTTCGGTCCACTGTGAGATGTAGTAGTTCAGTCCTCTTCTTGATCTGGAATGATTATATTTTCTTAGGAATTTTTGTTACCTTTTTAGAAACCTTTCTAGCTCTTGCCAGCTCATGGTTTTCTGTCTGCCTCTGCCCCTGCCTCTCAATGGACTCCTCCCATTTTTTTTCCCCTCCCTCCTTTATCTTATGCTCAAAGGAATATTTAGATTAGAAGAACTGGGGAATCTTGTGCTTTTTAAGTTTCAGCAATGCTCTGGTCTTGGCAGATTTCAGTGACGTTGTAACAGATTAATCTATTGCCTGGGAAACCAAAGCACCCCACCTGCGTCCTGCCCTGCCCTTGGTGGTGACACGCACTTGGACTCGGCTGTGTTTGATGCAATTATTCCTTCAATATGTCTCTCTGGGCTTATTATTTATCCCATGTAATAGCCACTCTTACCTTCTTGTTTCTGACACTGACCGCATCTTTCCTGCCATGCCCTCTCCCTTACCCCTGCGTCAGCAGATCATTCCAGTTCATTTCTTAGCAAAAATTATGTCTCTTCGTAAGTCTCTACCATTGTGCTTCTCTTTCCAGTCAAGAGAAAACAGAGGAGAAATGAAAACGAATTACTTTGGGTGTTTTCCTCTGCATATTTGTAATCTCATCCTGAAGAGTGATTCAAAAAAGTTACAGAAGAGCTTGGACTGACTAATACAGGTAATTAGCACCATACTCATTTAATACTCTTAGGAAAAAAATTGCCATTATATCAAGAAAATTTACCAAAACTCCCAAAACACTAATCATCCTGACATCAAGATATCAGTATCTTTTCTCTTCAGTCACTCGCTGCTGTATAACCTGGTTATACACAGCAAGTCTGCGTGTATGAGCCCTTTTCTCATCCAGAAATAATGGTTTGCCACACCGTTCATGAAGAACAACCCAGTCCAGGACCTTTTCTCCAGCCATATTTGGTGTTGGAAGTTTCAGAGGAACGTCTAAGCTTCATTTACATGAAATAAGGCAAATTTTTTCTGCTACTACCTGGTAATGAACTTAGTTACATGCTGAAGGAGATAGATTGCCTCTTGTGTAGTTTTACAGTCCCTAGCATAACTACAGGTACAAATTTATTGTTACCAGCACATGGACTCTGTGCTTTTGGTCTGACTCTTGAAAAAAAAATGTGCTAAGGCCTTATCGGAGTGGAAAGCTTTCCCTTGTCCCTGCGGTTTCAGGTGCTGCTTGTCTTTCATCTGACTCCATTTCCCTGCACAGTGCATACTGGGGGTGAGCCAGGCACGCTCTGCCGTGCCTGCAGCATGGAAGAACCATTTTTAATTCATCTTTCACCAGCGCAGTGGTGAGGAGCCAGCTGAAACTGTATTGGGAATCACAGCGATTTTACATGCCACGACTCTGAAGGAGAAACACATGCTGCGGCAAGTACAGGGTCTAAAATAATAGACACTAGGGAGAAATAAAAGCATGTCAGTGGGTGGACTGTTAAGCCCACACAGCCAAATCCTGAGAGGTCCTAAGCCCTCACAAGTAACTCCTGTTGGCTTCAAGAGGACTTCAGGTGTTCTTCTCCCCTCAGGATCTGGCCACAGGTATTTTACTTAATAAAAAGTTCTCCACTGGCTGGGTGGAGAGCGAAAGGTTTTTCAGCACAACAACAGGATTTTTCTGGATTTGTGGAGCAGGCAGCATGGATCGGGGTTTGTAACCACAGTACCTGTACCCCAGGAAATGGCGGTCATGAAATTCTGGTGCTGGGAATACCTCACCGCTTCTGGACTCACTACAGCAAAACAGTACATAAAACAGGGAACAAAAAGAACCGCTGTCAGAAGGGCTTGTAGGTAGCAGATGCCTACATGGCTCTCTGGAGGGAGGAAAATCTCTTAATTCAGATCATTTTGGACTCCTGACTCTTCAACAAACTGCATATTTTACAAAACAAAGCTTACATTTAAACAAAAGAAATGACTTTGTTTCCACGTGGTGCGGAGAGGTTCCCATATGACTTTTCCCAGGGATGAAAAGCCATTGCTAATAAAACAGCATTTTAGTGCTCATGCATCCCCCAAAGGGCAAATCTTTACCCTGAGACTGTCTTAATATTATTGTTATAATTTAAAGACACTGAACAGAATTGCACTAACTCTGAATATTATTTTCAGTAGTTCCGACAATGTCTGCAGCACACCTGCTCTCCGTGGTCACTTCAAGCCAGCTCCTGCTCTGTTGTTATTGGCTCCATACCAAGAGCCAGCAAAGCAAAAAATTTTTCACTTAAGCCCAAACTTACTGTTCTCCTGTCAGCTTCCCCGTAACGTATTACTTCACCATATCCTTTGACCTCTCGCATTTCTTTGTAGAGAAATATAATTAATTGTGAGCCACAGCTTAGCTCTTGGGGGTTCAAAACAGTTTAAGGTATTTACTCAAAACATTAACTTTTTCCCTTGTTTTTTAATTTCCAGGCAGAAAAGGTGATGAGGGTTAAACAAAGCATCGCTCCTTCCAAGAGCGCCAAACCCCAGCAGGGCTGAAAAGAGCTGATGGGAGGGAGGAGGGTGGGAGAGGTGGACAAGGGGGTTTCTCAGCCAGACCCCAGCAACCAGAGTTGTGGCTGGGAGCTCAGGCTACTGCACAAATAACCTCAGCCTCAGAGCAATAAAAAGGAAAAGAAGATGGTGCTCGAGAGAAAACACAAACCGAACTATGGTCATGTAGTACAGAAATACCTTGGCCCTTCAACGGGTATGGGTACAATGCTGCAGCCCTGCGAGAAGCTCTCACCACGCAGTGTGGTCCAAGATCCCACAGAGAGAGCGCGGGGGACCCGCCAAGCTGTGCAGCACCAGGCAGCGCTGGGAGCTCATGGATCAGCTGTACGGCGGCAGCAAACTTGTCACCTGGGGTTCAGTGTGTTATCTTTGCCTTCTGGCTCCGGAGGGCTGCAACCAGGAGACCCAAGACCCAGCTTGCAGAACCAATAACCTTAAATTACTGCTGTGCAGTTAGGCTGTAAACATCATCACGATTTCCTGTGCCGGCCTGGTGAGCTGGCAGCTGAGGGCTGGGGCAGCTGAGGGCTGGGATAAGGTTGCTGCATCCGAGCTGTTGATTTTCCTTCTCTTAGCAGCATGGGGGTGTAGGTGATGGTGGATCTCTGCAGCTCTTCCTGTGTTTTGAGGGAATATAATAAGCTACCAATAGCAGCATCCTCACTTGCCCTTCTCGTGTGGGCTCCATCATAGGGAGAGCTCAGCTAATACAGTGACATGTCCCAGGGAACCAGGCTGACACCAGTATCTGTACTTCTCACTGAGAAATCAGGACACAAAGGAGGTGTTAAAGTGGCCTGCCACTTTCCTTAATGGTATATTAATTCACGAGGATTTGTGCT
Source organism: Chionis minor (assembly GCA_013398295.1). Classification (NCBI taxonomy): domain Eukaryota; kingdom Metazoa; phylum Chordata; class Aves; order Charadriiformes; family Chionidae; genus Chionis; species Chionis minor. The sequence continues at coordinate 1,564,369 of VZSF01007519.1, read as the reverse complement.
ACAAGTGATGACAAACCTCATCACTGGAGGAAGGTCTTATTTACTCATCACACCAACAGCACCTCTATAGTAATCCTATGATACCGTAGAAATCCTGCTTCACTGGTGGATTTTTGTCAGAAGACCCAAGGTGTCTCTAGAAGCCCTGGAGGACCCAGTAAAGCTATTTTTCCCATCCTCTTTCTGCTGCAGAATCATTTCTTACATTACGGGATATGCTCACAGCCCATCTGAGGGCAGCTGCTGCAAATCCAACACGTGGGTGCTGCTAATCCCACAGGAATTTTCTTAGGAAATGGAGGGGGGAGGGAAGTTGAAAGCAGATACAGGAATAAACAAAAAAACCCTCATAAAGCTTCAGCACATTTCTATTTTTCAGGCGCCCAGAGCCATCCAGCACCATAAGCAACCAATAACAGGAGAGAGAGACATTGGTTAATAATGAGAGATGTACTCGGGTTATACTTTCAAAGGGATGTGAAGTTTCTAGTCCCTATGAGCTTGATATTAGTCTCCTAGTTGATACTCCACAGAAAGCCTGGACAACCCTTTGCAAGCCCAGTCAGCACCTTTGAGGTCAATGCCACAGTAATAGCTCTAAAGAGCTGTGTTGGCTCTTACATTGCTGAAAGACCATCTGGTTTGTGCCACACAGGTTCCTCGAATTAGCACCACTCCCCAGGCTTACAGCACCTGACACACCTGCTGTCAACCTTCTTCACTTCTTTCTTACTGCTTTTCCCAAGCAAGCTCTCCTATAACTTCATTTTTTTATTGCTTTTAATAGAAAAAAAAAAAAATCCTGGTTCCATAATAAACTCAATGTCTAACTTTGCGGAAATGTTACACAAACAGCCCTGCTGGGATTGAAACAGCAGCCAGTCACTGGAGATCCTTGTTTCTATGTCCTCTTACTTGAATTCCCTCTCCTCGATACAGTACTGAAAACATGCTTGCATGGAAACTAGCAGGAAAAAGGTCTAGTTTTAATATCAAGAAAGGTGCAAAACTAGTTGGCAAACAGACTGTAGGGTGGGTTTTTTTTAAAAAAATCACTATTTCATTGTCTTATTGAGAGGATTAAGTGGTGTCCCAACAAGGTTTGTCACAAATCTGGCGCAGAGTAGGCAAAGGCAGTGGCCAACTGCTACTATAAAAGCCAAAGCTGGCATGTAACAGTGTGCATCAGCTAGGAAAACATGAAATCTCATGGCACAGCTCTCATCTAATCATGATACATTTGACAACTGGATGCCAGTAAGTTCTTTGCAGCTTACCTAACGGCATGATGGAGTACCAAACTGGCAGGATGATGCCGTGCCAAGGCTTGGCATGGCACACTCAGCCTCGAGTCTGTGGCACGAACCAAACGTTCAATCTTAATGCATGATGCTTCCCACAGGGAGGATGTAGTAACCTGTATGAGATCGCATGCCCAAGGGTGCTCTTGCCCTTGATCGTTTTCTATGCACTTAATGAGAAGCAGAGTGCTCACTCCTGGGCACCAGACTAGATCCTACTGCACCTTGGCTGCTGCTCACCACCAACCGTACTGCCTCAGTAATCTGAATGGCAAACCCAGTACCGAACCAAGCCTTGAGGCCACATCACATCTGGGCCTTGGCAGGAGTGGAATAAAAACCAGTTCTGGAGTAACTGGACATAGCCAGGGACCAGAATGAGCAGCTCAGGAGGCAGCAAACAACCTACACAATTTCTTTTAAATGAGAATTGTCTGCTGAACATCCAAATCATTAAGATACCTAATAAGGAGGGGAAACAAACAATAATTTAGCTGAAGCATTATGGTCTTTTGGGTAAACTAATCCTCCTTGCCTCTCAAGCACAAGTCCATACAGCCAATGCAGACTGGCTACCCTTTTAGAACCCAAACTAAGATAAATGATCATCTTGTCCACGAGTCATCTATACTGTTTCCCATAGGAAGACGAGGCTTGAATTCAAATTGATCCTGAAAAGCACAAAGGAACAGCCAGAAATCAAACAGATGACAGTAAAAAACAGTTAAGAGGGAAACGTCAAATGCAAAAGTCCCCAACAAGCAAGCCCAACCTGTGGCACCTGCCAAGCAGCAGTGTGCAGGGAGGGACCCACAGCCTTTAGAGATCCAGAAAATGTGGGAGTCCTCGGTCTTGTCTGCCCACAACACAAGGAAAAGCCAATGTCATCCCGGGACACACCTGCAAGAGTGTTTTATGTAAGACACAGAAGAAATTAATGTGCTCTACTTGGCGCCAGTGGGATCTCAGCTGGAGTTTGGTGTCCAGTTCTCGGCACCATGCTTTAAGCGAAATGGAAGTTGGACAAGGTCCAAAGGAGCTTATATGAAAGATAAAAGGTTTAGAAAATCCAGCCTGAAACAAAAGGCCGATGGAGTGGGTGTCTTCTGTGTGGAAAGGGGAAGATGAGGGGAACCTAACAACACTTAACTGTCACGTAGAAACCTGACTTCTTTCTGCCCATTATGAACTGGTGATGTGAAGTGTGATGTGTTCCGCTCCCTGCTTTTGTTTGGTGGGCATGGTACAGCAGGACTGCTTCTGCAGAGCAAATTTAGACCACCTGTTAGAGCATTTTCAGGTCTTTAATATGTCCTTAGGGGAACAAGACCTTCCTCAGATCGGTACCTCAAGATTCCCCTCAGGATCCGGTTTTGTGGCTGGCATTCATCATGACCAACTGCTTTTGAAGACATCCAGTTGTCTGGGAGACAGTACGGCTTAGTCCTGCCTTAGTCCTATGATTAAGCTGAGACAAGCTCTGGGACTTGCTGGTTCTTGCTGACAGCGCCAGTCTGCCTAGTGACTTCTTGCTTGAGGAAACACAACCTGGACACACAGAGCTTCGGTTGTTTCCAACATGGGCATCTCCAGCGGTGCACCTGCCAGGGCTGGCAGGTACGACACAGGACCTACAGAAGACCTGCATGTTTCTGGACCAGCAGTTGGACTCAGGTGGCACTTTCTAGGGGAAAATGGCAACCAGCCTGAACTCAAGCAGCTGAATTGTGCCTGCTGCCCAAGCAGAGGAAAAAGCATCGGAACAGCAGCGCATTTATTAAATCCAATATAACAGAGGCACCCAGTGCATGGGTAAAGAATCACACCATGCTGCAGTGACACTACTGGGCAGGAGATGGGGTTTCAGTCCGTCCTACAACAGCGGCTCCCAAACCGAAGCCTGGGGTATCCACAAGCACACCTTGTCCAAGGACCAACTGCAATGCGGTGCCCAGCAGGGCTGGCAGCAGGGTGCACATGTGAAAGCCAAGGAAGGCAGCAGGACAAGGGGAATGGCTGGGATAGGGGCTATTTCCCCAACACGTTACTGCAGCCACATATCCCTGCGGCGCTGCCCGCCCTTCCCCTGCTGGAGCCGTTACTCCCAAACCCTTAGCCAGGGTGTGGAGCCAGCACAGACCCGCATGCACCCCAGATCCTGTTTCTGGGCCATCCTGACCAAGAGTGCAATCATGCATACTTCCTTCCACATTTATGCAAAAAGCATCCACCCCACACGTATTTCCACTGTATTTGAGGCCTTGTGTAGTTTTGGCAGAAGTGGATGGATTTTGCCCAGAATACACAATTTAGTGCTAATTATCCCTTCCTGCTGGGCTTTAGAGCGCAGAGCTTTCAGTGTGAGAACAACAACTACAAGAGCTAATGGATTGCTCTGTTACCAGGAAGCAAACCCTTTGCAGAGTGCAGAGGATCCTGCCCCACAGAAGGTCCCAGGGAAAGCTCAGCTCCGTAACAATACGAGGACGGAATTTGTTAACTCTTCAGGGAAGGAGAGAGCATTGCCAGCGCTGTAATTGCCTTCCGCTAGTGCTGCTGGGGGGAACACCCCAACACAAAAGAGCATCTCACCCCTCCCATGGATAGCAAATTATGTGGTAAGAGGAGAAAACCCTCCTTGTCAGGTCAGTGAGAGGGTGTAGAAGAGGAAAAGAAGGAAAAACTGTGGCTGAGAGTCATTCTCTTCCATATCACATAGATTAAAATCCAAATTTTCTGCTCTCATTTGAGGTGAGTGTATAGGACATGGATTAAATGGTTGCTTTCTGAACCCCACTTCTCATGTGCATTTATCCCACATCTAGGATGGCCTGTGGGCTCCACTGCCAGGGCTCCACTGCCAAACCACTTCTTTTTTTGGTGGTACTCCCTGAGATGAGAAAGAGCTTTGCCCCATTCTGCTGGCAATTCAGCCGCAGGTAATGAATTAACAGCATATGGGAGTCACACTTGGAGCCAATAATAATTTAATTCACCTGCACTGGCACTTAACCATCCAGCAATAACTGTTGCAGAACTGCTCTCTGCACAGCTAATTTAGGAGCTTTATAGACCTACATATGGGGATCATTTGATTCTAACACTGACATGTTACCTGAAGGAGCGTCCAAAGTACCTCCCAGCATAGCGAGTATTTTGGCTGGTGGTGACCACATCTTAGCTTCCCTTTCAAATGCAGTCTTTCAGGTGTAGGTGCTCACCTACTTGAATATCCTTACAAATGTAAGAAAAAAAGTACTGAAATGTAGAGCAGATGCTTCAGTACGTTGGACTAAATCCATTATTGACACAGGACCAACATTACCCCCTTCTCAAAGACACTTTCTCACTTGCTCATATGGCGCACAGATGTAGGCTGCTGGCAGCGATCTCTAAGGCAATGCGGGCAACTTCCAGATATTCAGCTACCCTTTGTCTCCATTTCTTGTGCAAGATTCTGGACAGTTTATTCTCATTTGGGTCTCTGTAGTTATCACACTAGAGTATCATCATTATTGCTGTATTTTGGCTCCCTCTTGAGAAGAGTGTAAGGGAAACAGCGCTGGATGAATGGAACAACACCTAGCTCAGGAGGTGAGGGATGGCATCTGTCCCAGCAGCATCACTGCAGGCCACTCAGATAATCCGGTGACCTGCCTGCCAGTGGGCAGAGGTTTCAGTGGCAGCTCTTCTAGAGAGCTTGTTACTACCAGTGGCAAAGTTCTTCATGCCTTGGAATCGTGACTACCGGCATCGGAAAGTAAAAAGCTGTAAGGAGTGGGAATCTTTCTTTCTGGGTCAGTTGAGGGAACAGCTGTACAAAGCCCAGTGCCCCTTTGCTGAGACGGCCGTGAGCACCCTCCATCACGTTCAGACAGAGTTTCCTGTCTCTAGAGCAAGTTGCCCAGCAGTGACTCACTGGGGAACACCAGAAGAAAAAAAGACAGATACCAGATTGATCCCAGGGAAGAATTTTTTCTGTGCAAGGAACATAAATAATTCTGCTGCTTTGTGACTGGTGGTTTTACTGTTAGGTATTGCACAACAGGCTTAAATAATGCTGAAGTACGACTGCCTTGATTTTATCTAGTTATGATATTTCTCCTGAGCTTGTTGGGTCTCAGAGAAGGTGGGTTATGAAGAACAAAAGCCTTTGAGGGCTGCAGTCTGCTTGCACATGAACCCTGCTCGCCTGACCGCAGTAATGAGCATGTGAAGTACGTATTGAAGCTGTTCTCGTAATGTTTTTTCTCATAACATTTGAAATTGAAGTAAGCTTTTTACTTTTACAAATAAATATTGAGCTAATTGCATTAATAAACATAAATCAAAACTGTATATTTTGGCAAATAAAAGGCGGAACGTGCTCTTCCTACCCTGCATGTGAACAGCCCCGGTTTCCAGCACAAGCAGGTCCGTGGGGGACCAGCACAGGCAGCTGCTGCGGGAGAAATCAAAGCAAGTGGACACGCCGTCCCCAAGCCCCCGGGGGCCCCAGCCTGGTCAAGCAGGGTGGTCAGATTGTAAACGCTGAGCAGGCCTAGAGACGTACGTCTGCTTTTGTGCCGCCTCTTCAAACCCAGTGCCCTGGGTGTGCTGCCACCACGGCAGAGCTGCGTCGCACATGTGGGATTTAACGTGCTGCAGCAAAAGTGCAGGAAGGGCCTGGCCTGTCTTCCCTTCAGATGAGCTTGGGATTCGAGCAGTAAGTACAGGACAGCCCATATTGCACAGGGCATCTGGTGACTGAACGCCAGGCGACCTCCATACGGCGGGTGATGCTCCAACCCCATCTGCACGGCTACGGCTTTGCTCTCCTAGAGCTCCTGTGCTTCGCCAGCTAGGCATTACTGAAATTAGATCCCACAGCATGCCTGTGGATAATGATTTATACTTATCTTTCCTCTAAAGACAGGGAAACTGGAGCAGAGACAGGGATTTTTTCCTGCTGTAGAGACGTTTCAGTTGTTTTCATCCTTGAATCTGATGGTCGTGATCCAGGATTTCTGCCTCCCACCCTACTTATTCCTGCACTGGGGTAGGATTCGGACACCTGGCTGTCCCCTGCAGGCAGATCTGCCACCTGGCTTTGACAGACAGGGACAACATAAAGCAGGAGGACCTCCTTGGACCCCTACAAAAATATGTGAGGGTTTTGATTCAGTAGGGCAGCACACCACTTGCCTGGGGGTGAGGGGAATGAGGCTGATCTTCAGGAATTTTTTGGAAGCTTTGCTGACTGCCAGCTGAATAGCTATGAAAACACTTAGGTGGGGTCAGGTCTGAGAACACTGCAGGGCCATCCTCTTTGCTGGAGAGATTTTATACAGAGATGGGATGAAAACCACCAAGGCACTGGACATTGATGCATTTCTTTTTCATTGTCATGGCTGGTAGAAAGAGCTGGTTTATGTATTCGCTGATACGCTGTACATAGCAAAAGCTGGATCTAATGTAAGTGCCTGTAGTAGCCCTTGGCCCCTCTGGCTGGCACCCAGAGGTCCCTGCTGCCCAGGCGTCCAGGGCCACCCCAGAGCCAGTGGGTCAGCACTTCTTTCCTGCCCAAGGCAACAAGATGAATGACACTTAGTTTTTGGGAGATCCCAAAATCTCCTGAGGGAGCCTGACCTGCTGGCTGTGCCCAGAGCCCATCTCGAGTACTGATGAATTGTTCCCCTTGTGAAACACAGGCACAGCCAATGTTTTCTTCTAAAGCTTGGGTGGAGGAGGGACCTCTCCCTTACACAGCAGCTTGTAGTGAGAGCACTCACTATGCTGTTTTGTCCTTGCCATCTCCTACTCCACCATGGTGGCTGAACATGTACAGACTGGTCCTTAGAACACAGTGATGCACAGGGGCATCTTCTCAGCCAAGGGACTGCTCTTCCCATGGAATCAGAGACAGGTTCCCTCTGGCGCCCGTGCTTGTTTGTATGACTCTTCTCTCCTTTCCCCATCTTCGCCGTTCACCCAGGTCCTCAAATACTGTCTAAAGAGGAAAACATTCTCAGTAAAAGGAAAGGCAGAACCCCAGCCCGGCCCTGAAACAGCCTGTGTCCACTGGGTTACAGCTTTCAGTCACTAAGGTGATGATGGGTGGATTAAATAGGATATTGGGTTCCTCCTCCTGGCATGAATAGTTTTACCTTTTGGACATAGGCAGGAGTGGGGTTTGAAGAAGCACAGCAAGTCCTGCCCAACACAGGACCGGGAAAATGCAGATTCTGAGGGAGAAACCTGTGTTTTGGAGCACATGTGGACAGAAGGACTTGAGTGCATCCCTGAGCGCATCCCTAAGCTAAGACAGTACCAGCTGATTTACATCACATTTTGGTGCACCCAATTTCCCCTTTGCACTGTGTAGCTTCCGAACAGAGATCTCTGGACTTTATTCCAGGGTCAGGGCCTCAAGTCCTTTCTTATGTCTAGCCTGCAGCCTCAGCGCGATGACATCCTGCTGCCAGTGGCTCATTTGTAAGCAAGGGAAAATCCAGCCTATTCTAATTTTGAATATGCTAAATGACTAATAGAGCTAATTGTGGCCTCTGCTCTTGTAACAGCTTGAAAGCGAAAAAGAGATGTTGACGCAATAGGGCAAAGGACACTTTCTAGCTCTGACAATAACTCAGCAGCCCGGACTAAAGCAGCCATGTGCCTTTGCAGAGAAGGCACCGCGCTGCCAGCAGCCCACTCTCACTGAGGTCTTGCTTGCCTTTATAATTCACTTCATTTTTTTGGTCATTAGTACATCATCATTCCTGGCTTCACTCTGGTACCTGCCAGAACACACAGAAATCCTGTGATGGATAAAGCAAACCCAGAAGAGTACGATACCTGTAAACCAGCCTCTACTTATTATTTTTACCGAAAGCAGCAGCACACAGAGAACAGACATAGAAGTGAGAGAGTGGGGCAGCACTGTTTTAAGTCAACCAGCACAGAGGTGGTTCTTAGCTCAAAATCAAAATGACCTGCTTGCTTCGTAAACTAAATGAAGTTTTTAGCAATAGCTGGAAGTCTACGCAGCCGCACATACAGGGAACAAAAGAGTTTGTTCACACAACACTGATTACACTGCATTTCAGGCTAATGCACGTCAGTGCAGTACTAAGAGCAGAGAAAACCCAGTAGTTTGGGTTTAACTGGGAGCTGTTAACTGTTACACACTGCAGCGAGAGACTCCTTCCTAAATATTTTCCCATCACTGATATTGGGGCATGTGTCTTGGCCAGATAAACTTTGTAGGTTGTTGCTCTTTGGCAAATCAGCTTTAAATTAAAGCAGAGAACATTTCAGAAGGGCAAAATTAATGGAAAATAGAAGCAGATGAATCTTATCAGTAAGTAAAAAAATGGCTTTAAAGAGCATTTCAGCTAGATCCACTACCAGGACCAAACTGCTCCATCCCAACTAATTCTTACTTTCAGCAGCTGTATCCCAAACTGTGGTCCTCAGAAGCACCAGCCAGGTGCTGGGTCCTTGGGAGGCAGGGATACCCTAGGAAGCTCAGGTTGTAGCTCAGCACATGCTCGGTGCCCATTTTACACCAGTGTGAAGGGAGCCACCCCACACCCCAACCTTCCTTTCTCTTGCTCCTGCAAAAGCTTTTGTGTTACTCAGTGAACTGGTCCAGCTGAAAAATCACCCAGGAAAATGCCTGGTTACTTGTTATCTGGATTGGACTGATGGGGCTGTACCAGCCTGGGAGAGGGCAGAGGATGAGAGGGGGCCAGATTCTCCCAGCAGCAGCAGCAGCACTTGCTAATACTGACTGCAACGGTTGTTGAATCACAGGCTCAGGATCTGGAAATACAGTTCTGGGGAGGTTTAAACATCTGCTTCTGGCATTCCCAGAAGTCCACCTGCATCAGAGCGCTGACTAATCCACCAGAGCCCACAGACCTGGTCTTCCTTCACCTGTATCGCTTGGGGAGCATGGTGAAACAGGCTTACACCCGCTTAAACCGTTTGGACTGAGCAGCACACTAGTGTGGGAATAACAGGATAATCCATGATTATGTCCTTGTTAGAGCACTCATGAGGGATGTATGAAACCTGCTCAATTTTTCCATCTACACAAGGAGGTTCAAAGGCAGTGTGCTCTGTTCTGGCTCTCCTGGAAGACAAAGACTCTATAACAGGGTTGCTTCTACTTTGCATGCCAGAATTTTGTATTCGCTTGGCTGGAGAGTGAACAAATAAATGCGATTCTTAACCTGTGATGGAGACAAGGGCGTCAGACCTGTTGGCAATGTCCCATGTGAATAATGGCCAGACACTGTAGTTAGTACTATAATTCAAGTCTCCTTTTTAAAGTGAGTGCAACAGTCAACCACGAATTAGAAATTCATACTTGCTTTTGTGTGTATTTTCTTTTCTCTTTTGTTTTCTCAAATAACAGGATTAACAAGAGAGCTGATGACACCCTCTGTCACCTTCCCTACCTTTCTGGGCTGGACAAGCAGTGGCACATGCTGGGGGTGGTTCAGAACTGCACTTAGGATAGATAGTAAGGGATTGAATTAATACCTGCCTTTGCCTAGCAAGGACATTAGCGTGGTTCTCTGTCCTAGGAAGCCAAGTTTCACAAGTCATGCAAGGATTCACATCTTTGGCAAACCACCTTTTCTATCAAAGTTGGCTAGGAATAGTCATCAGGTCAAAACGTGTTGTAAAATGAGAGAAGGGAACATGCAGCACAGGCTCACAAATCCCATTGCTTAGGAGAACAAGGCCAAAAATAAGGTAGGTGGTTGCAAGGTATTTATAGCAAGGGAATGGTATTTTGCTAGGACACTTAATTTATTACTGCCATTTTTTTGAATGAGAAATACGTTCTTGTCCCAGATTTAGAGCATCCCAGAGATTAAGAGATTCTACAGCAGTGTTCTTCCACCCCTTACCACCGCTGGCCATTCATCAGAGCGTCTCTGTGTGCCGCCGGACACTGCTGGGTTGCACACACCTTTTGGGGGAGCAAAGGCTCTGCTTTCCACAAGGAGAGCTGGGTAACAGCATGCACTCGGCAAACTCCACATCAGGAAACACCACACAACTAAACACCTAAGTACAAAAGTGGGCAAAACACACTTCAGAAGCTACAGAAGACAGCTCATTTAGTAGAATTACAGGAAAAGCTAAATTGTGAATTATGAAGGTATTAACCATGAGAAATCCCACAGAAGTTTAAAATTTGTGTTCAGAGGGAAGTGACTAGACTATGGGGAATTAGGCGCAATGGTCTGGTTGACTGCATAACCCGGTTCTGCTGTGACAAAGAAGCCAGGCTGCCTCCTGCTTTGTCGTTTCCAAGACAGTCACTGGAACACATCTCCAGGTGAGAAGAACCTTGTTTACCTACGGCAGTCACAAGGGGTGCATGTGTGTGTGGGTGGCTTTGGCCCACAGGGCAAAACGGAGAGCAGCTGGGTAGAAACGAAATGGCAGGAGGAGCAGATGGACTTGAAGAGTGCTTTTCAACATGCAGTTTAAAAAAAAAAATCAGGAACCTAAATGGTCTTTGGCTTATACATGGTTCCGGTCATGAAATATTTGCATTTTTTAGCATCAGATTCTCAAGGTATTTTCACTTAGTTTTAGATGTAGTGAGCTGGACAGATTCAGATTTCACTGAATCTGTAATACACTTCCATTATCAGAGAGTAAGCAATGCAATACTGCCCTTCTTAAACAGAGATGGCAGGGCAACAGTTAGGAACTACATTAAACTACAATAAAGCAGGAATTAAGTTTTTGTTTTCCTTAACATTAAAAAAACCCCAGAATATTTTAACTGCAAAGGAGAAAAAGCAGATCCTACAATGGTTTTACTTACATAGGTAATCACGAGTTGAGCAATTTCTGTAAAGAAGAATTATTCATATATGAAAATGTGCTGCTGAGGTGTTTTTTCCCCTCCACTCCTCTCTGCCGGGGGTTACAGCTGGAGGCCCCACTGGGGAGCCATCAGGACCCAGACAACATGTCCCTGATGGGCGGCCTTTACAAAAAACCTACAAGGAACAAGATGATGTATTGGACCAGCACGAACTGTAGAGAATCAGCAAAGCTTTCATTTTTTCCCCCTCTGTAACAGTCACCGGCAGCACCTGAACCCCTCCCAAACTGGGAGCACGCTCGCTGCTCTGCTTTAAGCAGCAATCCCAGCATCTGTCCATGCAGGGAGCAACGAGGCACAAATATTACTGGCTTCGTGAAACAGTTCTGGAATTAAATTGCTAATGGAAACCTGCCACCTAGCCAAATGTCCCACCAGCCTTTTTTTTTTGGCATTTGCCGGCCCTGAATAAAATGCCGTTATTGTATACAAAGTCTGAGTCTTTGCTGCTTGAGCTGAAGAACCAGCCTCTTGACTGCAGTGTAAGGGATAAGCTGGTCAACAGCGTAGCTGCTAAAGGGTGAGCTCCACTGGGCCACTGAAAATCACAGAAATGCTCTATTTGCCGAATTCCTTGAGAACAAACTGCATGCTAAAGTAAAAGACAGATGGCTTGCCCATGTTGGAGACCTCGGTTCTGTTCCCACCTGTCTGAATAACCCTTGACAAGCTATATTATCATTCCTCAATTATTTTTATCTGGTTTTTTTTCCCCTAAGACAGGAAAACTAGCCTTATAATCGGGGCTGGAAAAGATACAGAAATTGTGATAACACTCACCAGAAGTGCAAATGCTAAAATTCCTTGCTTGTTGGTTTATAGAGTGCCTCTCACTAAGCTTCAGGACCTTTCAAGAGCACTTGACAAAACAGATTGTCTTGGAGACCAGAATGCCCATACAAAGCAGCCTGATTATATTGATTCTAAAGACGTTGCCATGTTTTGGCAAACATGAGTCACTACTCTCAAGAATTTGTAATTTACAGGCTGAGGGGTGGCTCTTCTCCAGCCTCAGGCAACGCAGGCCAGCAGCTCCTCCAAAACATGGTTGCTGGCTCCTGCCAGAGGCATCCTCTGGAGCTGTCTAAATGCATAAAAAAGCTGACTTGGGGTCAATTTAGTCAACTTGTCTTGATTGGAGCCCGTTATCTCTGCAACCACAGCTGAGATCACTTGACCTGTCAGGCTGTAACCATATCCACTTCAAACACTCCCTGGCTGGTAGCAGCAGCAGCTCCCAGAAAGGTGCTGCTGGCAGGACAACCAGCTCCAACCATCAGAACAATGAAGCTGTCCTCCCCCTCGCTCCAACACTGACTGCTCAAGGGCTCGAAATAAAGCACTACAAGTCAGACAGCTGTTCAGCTCCTGGTTTGGAGGAGACCAGTGGCAGCACGTCAGCCCGAGCAAAAGAAATCCAGGACTGCTGTCCACAGAAAAGTTTTCCCATCATTGGGTTGATTTGATTGAGAGGCAGGAGAAATCCTAGTACTCTCTTTGTGTTTAGCAATGTGGCCTTTCAAAGCTGTTGGAAGCCCTTGCTATTTGCAGAATTTTGCGTGATTTTCCAACAAACTTATTTCTCGAACAATTCGGTCCAGCCTTGAACGATTTGATTCAACAGATTTTACTCTTGCACGCTGGAAGAGCAAAATGCTCCCTCTGCACCTCTTCAAGAGCTTACAGCTCTCATTAAAGATTCAGAAAGCTTCGCAGAATTCAAGGGTTCCCGTGATATTCATCAACAGCCACGTGGGATTTGGCCTAAAGAGAGAGCTCCTGAAGAGCTGGGAATGGAACAGGACCCAGTCGTACCAAGTGCTGTCAGACTCGTGGTGCGCCTTTGGGCCCCGGCTGCGCCAGCAGCGAGCAGACTTCCCAGGCAAGAGGAACAGAAACGCACCAGGAATGACACAAAGTTAGTGTAGGTGTGTTTCAGGTTTTTTAGAGTTTAATTCATTTATCCCCTTAATTCCTGAATTAACATGCAACACAAATCTTGCCCTTATTACACAAACCCTAGTTTACACAAAAATGAGCAAAACCCGAGGACAGTCCCCAATACAGAAATGTTAAAGCGGAATCAGAGAACTTGAAATTCACCAGAAAAACAAAGGAAAGACCAAAATAGCACCCTCAATGTATTAACTTTAAAGATTACTTCTCATTGTCCTCATATTTAAAGATCTTTTGGGTGATCTGCTAGTGTAGAGGTAAGGCCTTGGAGAACTTCGCCTAGCTGTAGATTAATACTATGACTTTCACATTCAGCAAGCTACTAGGACAAACTTTGCCATGAAAGTGTTCCTGACATCAGCAGATTCCATGTTTAATCCCAACTATCAGTTTATTTTCTAATTGTGGTTTAAGAGAAGAGCAGATTTTTTTTTTTTGGTGAAGCAATGAAATATACCATATCATTTCCCCTAGAGACAACATATATACAATGTGTTTGAGAGGCATAATACAAACAATTAAGAAGACTGTGTGACACACTAGTGACCAGAGGTCATGAAAGAGCAGAGGCATAAACCAAAAGCTGTAAATATTAAATCACTTTTAAGAGTTAATTTGATCATCACGACTCTTCTGTATTCATTTTTTTTGGTGAAAATCAGGCCATGCAAATATCATTAGAACAAGTGCCCAAGAAAAACATGACCAATAAATGATAAAATAGACTTGAAAGATACTCTAATATCGAATTTCCCTTATGAAATTTAGACATTCTTCTAGTGACAATTAAACAAGCTATTCTGCCAAGGAAAGGGAACAAAAATACTTTTAAGTACCAGAATGCGAATTGCAAAACACGCAATGAAAGCTCTATCCAAGCAAGGAATTGTGTGTGGACTTGCAGAGTGGTAGCAAATAAATCGAAAAGAACACACTTTCAAGGGGTGCTCAGGACAGCACTGAATAAGCTCCTTCCTCTCTCCTCCTCTGCTCAAAAGCCACCCTCTATCTTCACTACAGCTTCTATGAGCAAAATGGACTTTTCTAATCCTCAAATCCTTACCTTCACCTCTGATGGTCTTCCGTACACTAGGAAAGTATGTTCATTTCTCCACGCTAGACTTCTATGTTGGTTCGGAGTGTGAACTCCTGATCTTTCATTGCTTTGATGATAAAAGCCCCAGTTCAGCATTTTTCTGTGGCAAAAACTATGCTTTTAGTAGTGTCATATTTTGTGTCTTGTCAATAACTTTGCTTTCAAAGTGCCGCTCAGGCTTGTGGCCATCACAATCCCAGACACACTTTGCCAGCACAAACACCAGTAAAGTGCCACTTGGACAGACACTGACTGGGGGTTTACCTGCCATCATAGCATTAGAATAATTTTACTCAAGAGCGCGAACACACCACTTGTTGCCAGCTTAAGCAATTTTTACTCAATCTGTCTGAAGATTAGTGCCTTTTAGGGTAAATTGCATTCTGTGTTGATACGCCATGGTGCATTCTTTTTCTACTGAAGTTTAAAATACCTGTTGAAATACACTGGCACGTGGAGGTTAGTGAACCTAACAAAACTTCCTCGGTTTTTTCATACCTATTAATTTGATTATTTGTAATTCAATACAATTCTAAAAAAAACCCCAAACTTTCAAGCTCATACATACAGCATTGCTGAGCATTGCTATGTTACCAATTACACCTATGGATAGGCTGCTGCAGGTGACGATCAAGTAGACAGCAACGTGGCTATGGAGAATTTGAGAATGCCACCAGAACCACGGCTGGGATGCCGTACCAATACTACTTAGCTTGGCTAAGATGAGCACTCATGGGGAACACGAGGAAGAAGCAGGCCCTGACTGGGCACACAGGGTGACTGACGCACTCTTCATCTTCTGACCAAAGAACAGGTCACAGGACATTTATTAAAACTACATTCCACTTTCACTGCTCTTTTCAACTTTTATTTATCCTTAAAGGACAGAATACAAAGGTTTACACTTTTGCTTTCACTTTATTTCATGGGCAAAACTTACTCTCCTTGCAACTACTTTGCCATTAACTTGCAGAGAAGGTCCACGTGGCTGCAGCTGGACTGCTTCTGGGACCTTGGTGGACTCCTTCACAGCTGCCTGGGCTGTTCTACACTGCAGGCATCTCACTGATGGGGCTGGAAATAATGCCTGCGTCGCCTAAGCACCTCTTTGTTCCAGCTGAGTTTACTCTGCCAAATGAAGATGCATCGCAGCTTTTGTGTGTTTGAAATGGATAATAAATGATGTTAGAAGGTCAAAAACATGAGAGGCATCTCTGAGCTTAAGAGACGCAATATTCAATACACCAATCCATTTTGAAGATAAAAATGTTAATAACGGTTTCATAGCCTAAGTAATGGATATAAATTTTCTCCCCAAAAGCGATGACATTTCCCAAATCAAAATTGCATGGACTTTGCTCTCTATCCAAGCATAGTTTTCTCTTGCTTCATTTCAGGTTCTGGAAATCAAAGTTACTGGCCTTTCACGTGCTGCTGTCACTTACGTGAGTAACCTTGGATTTATTAAAATTCTTTGTTCTATTACTAAAGACAGCAAAAATATTATTTCCATCCCGTTTTCAACAAATGTCTCACAGAGGTTATTACTATAGACAAGTAAGATGTTCCTGGAATATGAAAAATGTGGAAAATCTTAACATAGTTCCAAAAAGGTGTGTTTCATTACCTAGAAGAGAGCAGAGCCAGTTTTACCAGCAAGAAATCCTGAACTACCTGATCAATTCTGTTATGATAATAATTAAAAGGCAACATTATTGATGAGTTATTTTGAAAACAGCTTTCTCATGTTTACCTCGATACTATTGAGTTAGGTGCTTACTCCACTTAAAAGCGCAGTTTTTGGTATACTGCAAAATAATAGATAAAGTAAAACAATTAATACATGTCATAAATCTTTTGTATGTACTGACATTGAGATAATGAGATTGAGAATTATTCAAAACTTAGATATGTGAATATAAAATAACTTACACAGTGCTCCTATAAAAACCCAAAAATTAAGAAATGAAATCCCCTTTTAGGCATCGCTAAAGAACAGAACTTTTCTTAAAGAACGGTCTCTAAACTTTGCTTAAACTGCAAAACATTGTAAACATGCATATGTAATACAACTTTCAAGCCTTCATACGTACATTACCGAAATTACATATATCCGTAATGCTGGTGGTGAATCTTTGGAAAGTTCAACAGCAATATATATGTACCAACCTTTGCACTAGCTCATTGCTAAATCAAAGAAACAGTTATAGACTTACTTCCTTTAAAAGCATTCTTTTTGGAAGAGAGCATTAAACTGTATATTAGATAGACACAAGAGAACAAAAATAAATGACAAAACCAAACGGGATTTTTTGAAAACTCAGTTGTTCTACTAATGTTTGTAGAACCAATAAACTCACGTAGCAATCCCTTTGCCTGCACACAGCCAACCCTTTCTCTCTCTCACGTGCTCCTCACGTACAATTGAAACCGAGTATCAACAATGAAGCAGGAACCGCATCCGAATAAAATCTCATAGAAGTAATGTAAACCCATTTTCTAAATTAGCAGAATAATGACAGAAAGTCAGACTTGTTGACGCATTTTATTGTGAGATGGGGAGTCTGGTAAAAAACTAGAAAATGACCATGATGTAACAAGGAACTTAAAAATGAAGTTTCAGATTTGTAACATACATACATGAATACAGGAACAAATTGGCACAAAAATGTTAAACATTGTTCCCAACACTGTTTATAAGATTATTCTAATTTGGCTTACTAAGGAAATGAGAGTTTTATGGTTAGACTAATCTCTTAATAAAACTGCAGAGCATCATGCTATTAGTCACACAGTGAATTTCAAAATTTAAGAGCTTTATATTAAAAACTGGGTAAAGGTAAAATGAATTGATTGCAATTGTAAAATTAATACATTCCCATTTTAATTCTTCTGTTCTACAGTCCAAGGCAAGTATAAATGTTAACATAACACTGTTAAATCAAATCTCAATGCAAGAGAACCGATTGCATCTCTACTTTAAATCTTATCAACTTTCCAAATTTTCATACTAAAATATATTATTGTATTAATACAAACTACAGTATTATACACTACACTGTGTAATAAATAAAGAAATATAAAAATAAGACACATAAATATAAAAGTTTTCTAAAACTAAAAAGGTACATATGTCAGTAAGAAGGGTATTAATACTGCCAGATTTGAAGACATACAGTACAAAATGTTGCACAGATCTATAAACTAAAAGAAATAAAATAATACTGATAGGTAAAAATCAGCTAACATTGTTAATAAATGGGGTCCATAATAACTAACATTTGAAAATACTTATGAGCCAGATAACATGTCATGTATGTGTCTGAAATCAAAGTAAACCAATAAAGCAATAAAGCAGATTAGAAAATTTCCCTTGTAATTATTGTAGAGAAATTCTGCAAGTCAGGTATTAACCCAAAATACCACCAAATAATTAAATAATGAAATATACCAGTGTTCTTACTTCTCTGATGGCTGAGTGTTTTTTTCCCCATGATCAGTTTAGAAGTTTGATACAAATCAACAAATGCTAGTTATTGTAGGCCACACATTGGATAAAGGCTGCTCAGAGCCTTTATAATACTGATAAATGGCACTTACAGCACAGAGGTCTTGCATAAGGCCAAAGGAGATACAAAGCTTCATATCATATCCTTCATATTGTTACTACATACTCAAAACACAATTACAAACACTGATTTTGACGACTTTGCTGTCCTTACCAGTATTAACACTGTTAGTCCCTGCAATCAGAACTCAACGACAATCTTTTCAACTACATTTTTAATCACATGAGTAAGAAACTTCAGTTCTTCTATCATCTGCTCTCTTAAGGCTAACAATACACTTTAAATGATAATATGCTCTACTACAACATCTAATGTCATAAATCGCTACCTTCTAGGTTGAATTTACAAAGGTAGCCAAGCACTGTTTGCAACTGCATTACAGGTTTCTGCAAAAGGGAATTTTGTAGTGCAGAAGTTCTCACATTTTAAAACATAAGAAAATACTGAAGTGGATTTAAGAAATGTTTTACCCTTGAAAAAAAAAAAAATCATATAAATCTCTCCCAATTGTACAGCTTAAAAATTAATCAACTTAAGAATGAAAATTAATACTGATAAACCAAACAATGCCAGATGCTTGTCTAATAAATCAGGTTTCCTACAACCTGTTAAATCTTTGCTTCCGGAGTCACTGTATTTTTCTAATCTGCTTCATGTTATAAACTTGTTCCTAACTTTGAAAACTGTGTGAAAAATTACTAAGTTTGAGGTTCAGGCACACCTGGATTTCTTTTTTTTTTCTTTTTCTTTTTTTTTTTATATATATATTTTTTTACACAGTAGTGAACAGAAATCACAGTATGCAGGCTACTGTGTTTCCATGAAAAGCATGTATAATATAGAACGAACTTCATTACCAATTTTTTTTTTTTTCTTATAGAAAAAACTATCATTTAAGCTTTATTCGTTTTTTTCTTCCGACACCTGCCCATTATTCTGTGTAGCTTCTGGTTCTGCATTGCTTGCTTGATTTACAGCTTCATCGTTCTTGTTACCTTCAGTTTTGCCTTCTTCTTCTTCTTCCTCTTCCTCCTCTACTTCTTGTAGTTTTCTACATTCCTTTTCTTCCTGAAGTCCTTCTACCTCTTTTTCTTCCTCCTCCTCTTCCTCTTTTTCACTGTCTTCCTCTTCTTCCCTGGTTAGACTCTCTCTCTCATCCGAGTCGATCTGCGATGGAGATGCCCTGGCACCGGCATGCTCGTTACTGAGGACCTCCTGGCCTGTCTCCTCCTGTTCCGTGCCGTCACGCTCCTCTGCCTCTCTTTTGCAATAGGAGTAGCGATGATTCATGTGTTGAGAGTAAGAACCCGAGTGTGAAAACCGCTTTCCACATTTGTCACATTGGTAGGGTTTTTCCCCAGAATGCAGTCGCATGTGTTCGATCAAATGGTGTTTGTGTTTAAATGCTTTTTTACAGATTCCACACTCATGAGGTCTTTTACCTACAAAATGAAGCACAGACAATTGGACATCTTGTAGCTGAAGTTTTAAAAATGCATACTGTTGTTTTCATCATAAAATGCCGTTGGTGGACACATCACCAACAGTTAATAATTTCATTTAACAAGACGTTCTACTCCACGCAGCCTCAGCCTGGGTTTCTCACCTGAGCTCAAAAGACAACGGTGCAATGGTACATTGTCACAATTACAATGGTAACTCCTAATTTCCTTAGGAAAACTGAACATAGAAGGACAAACAGATTCTCAGATGTAACTTTTAGAACAAAAAAAAGTGCAAATATAAGTAAATTAGAAAAGGAGACGTTTTTCTTGCAGTAAACATTATTTTGACTCAAAACCATTTTAACTTTTCTATATTGGTGGCAATTTTAAATCAACTAAGCTTTCATGTTGTTTTTTGTGTACCAAGTCCTTCTCCCATGTTATAGGTAAAAAGAAAATAATTCTAAAATCTAGGTTGGCACAAGTAAGTGCCTTATGTACAAAACTTGCTGACTACACATGTATCAACTAGAAAAATCTGCTTCGTTTCACTTAGCTCTCTTTCTGCTCTGTTTTCCAGCTTTCTACTTTGCTGCCTTGTTTTTAGTCTCTCATAAACACAGCACGAGCCCAGTAATGTTGATTTCAACACTCAAAGCGGTTGCGCAAAACAACTTTGCACAGTCTTAGCCCTGACACAAAAGACACAGACAATAAGACAGCAGTTTTCTGGCCACACTGCACAGATGATCAATGTTTCTGAGTCAACTTCTGCCAAAAACGCAGCAAGGCGGGGGTTTGTCTCTTCTCCCAAATAACAAGCGATAGCACGAGAGGAAATGGCCTCGAGTTGCACCAGGGGAGGTTTAGATTGGATATTAGGAAAAACTTCTTCACTGAAAAGGTTATCAAGCGTGGGAACAGGCTGCCCAGGGAAGTGGTTGAGTCACCATCGCTGGAGGTATTTGAAAGACGGGTAGACGTGGTGCTGAGGGACATGGTTTAGTGGTGGACTTGACAGTGTCAGATTAATGGTTGGACTTGATGACCTTAAGAGTCTTTTCCAACCTAAATGATTCTATGATGACATAATTCCGAATGCTACAGTTAATTTAAAAGTTGAATGGAAAGAACAATTGTGTTGTGAAAACAAGGAGTTAAAAGAGTCTCAGGATAGGAAAAGTATGAAAATAAATAGTTTTAATGGATACAACTTGAGAAACTTCATCAAGTGGTAAAGACAAAAGGGAATTTTTAATATTTTTAATTCTATGTGTGAGATGAAATTAAAACTTTAATATGCAGAATAAATAAAAAATAATGAAAAAAAATATTTTAAGACATCACAGAATAAATAAGAGACCAATGGTTACTAAAAAAAAAGACTTAAGACACCAGGAACTGGACCCAAAAGGAATAGCTATGAGAAATTAAAAATAAAAATTGAAGCCAAAAGGGTCTTCTTTTTGGGGTTAGATTCCATGTCCAATATGTGATTGTTAGCTTCAGATGATTACAAATGTGGCTCAATTTGAAAATCTTTCATGCTAGATAGATATACTGCCTGTCATGTAAAGAAAGTATCATACACAGACATGATCCTGTTTTCTTAATTTATAATTTTAATTTTTAATTTATAACCAGGCAAGGTAAATTAGAAGTAATAAATCCTTGACTTCAGGCTGTGGCCAGCAGATGATTGTCCATGAGCCAGATGGAAAAGACTCCCCTTTTTCTATTCAGGGTTTAGGTCTTACAAATTTAAAGAAACATAGAATTGCAGTTCTGTCAAACAAATACACAAAACATAGGTTTCTAAAGAGAGCTGAGCACAGATGATAAGAAGGACTATTACACTTCCTTACACTTTCCAGAGACTGGATTCCAGCTGAGATTACTGGTTACACACTACTAATGAAATAACGATCTGGAACTGCTTTTCCTAGTACATACCTGTGTGTTCATACTTATGTCTCAACAATGAGCTGCTCTTCTGAAATATTTTGTCACATAGATCACACGCATACATCCCATTTTCTGTCTTTCTCATCTTTTTCTTTGGGGGTGTTGAATCAGAATCATTTTGATCTTCTACATTCGATACTCCTTCTGAGCTAGTGTCTTGCCTTTCGTCCTTAAGAAAAAATATGAAGAAGGTTGAGTTCAACAGAAACTGCATTGATGCAGCCCACTATTTATAAAATATAAGCTGAAGCTGCACTGTTATTTTCTTTCAATTCTGTAAACAGCCAAACAAAATTGTTTAGACTTATAGAGTTAAAAAACTCTTCCACTGCACCGCTTGGCTTTGCAGTCCCTGCCACTGTACAGATGCAGAATTCTCGCTGGGACGGACTTTAGTCACATCCTAATTTGACTGTTGGCCAGGTCTAAGCTACACTGACACATTATGTTTTAGGGCCCGTAAAATAAATGCAATGTTAGGAAGAAAAAGAAGATTACAGATCTATAAAGTAACTCAGTAAGTTGGAAGAGCAAATTTGATACCTCACTGCATTTTTCAACTAATGTTTGCCATCCACACTTTGCTACTGTGTGGATTTTATGGAAGTTAAGACAGTATTTTCTGATGAAGTTTTCACAAAAACTATTTAAGTTATCACTGGAGTTTTTCTATTTGACTACCCTCTTCCTCACAAAACTACCTAACTCAAAATTTGGGGGATTTCAAATGTTTTAGTAATAAAAAGTTCTTAAAAATCGTAACCGTAGTCTGTTTCTAAGCATTTCAAGTCCTGAAGCTCACCTGTAAGCAGCACCATATTTTCTGCTGATATCAGCAGTATCCCTACATACAGAATTACTTTTATCATGTATTATCAAATCTGAATATAAAACTGTACGTGTTAGCTACCTCAAATGTCATTTGTCTGATGAACTTTAACATGTAAGCAACCTTGTAATTCTTCAAGGCTCCTCAGTCTCTGGCTATACAAGAGCCTGCATAAAATGCTGAATGGCCAATTTCTAAGATTTAATTAGAAATGCCAAGTCTTCACATGAACCACTTGTCTGTTCTGCTCTGTCCCTACCTCAACATGCACAGGTGTTTCTCAGCAGGACGGACTTCAATTAGATCACATCTGGATGTACCCAGGGAGGAAAAGGGCAGGATACAGGAATGGCAGATGAAGGTAAATACCTGCCCAACTTTCAACTGAGAATACATCTGCATTTTGTTTAAAGCGCCTTTACGGTGTAGGATGAATTCAGCTACTCCACAAGCCAAGAAAGCAGAGCAGCGTGAAGGGAGTAGCCAGAAGTTCCAAATAGTTTATTTTCTGGATGTGGGGAAAGAGGAGATATGGAGCCAGCAAGAAACACAAGCCATGGCCTTACTTTGCTTTTTGATCAGGAGAATTAAACTGTTTTTAAAATATGGAACACTAATGTCCTAGAAGTGATTTCTGAATGACCGAACAGAGGGAAGAACTGACTTAGCCATGCACAGAACTACACAGTTTCTGGCAGCCTGGACTGAAGGAGCCTGAGCTAGCTGGCTTTGCAGTAGGAGTTAACAGTAACTTCTACTACCCATTAACAATCAATCTGAATAAACCTGACAGCTTATATTTACATTTTATTTAATTTCTCTTGACAGCTTTCTGTTAGCTCAGTATGGATACAGAATAAACACGTCACACACAACGTACAGGAATCCCAGAGCCGAAGTACCTGATTTCCATTGGCTTGAGTCTGTTTTGGTGGTGTTTCTTGAACTGCAGGACTAACTGTAGTAGAGTATGTATAAGCCACCTGTGGAATCAAAATGGTTTGCTTATTGGCAGCAAGAGCTCTCAAGCATGGAACACTGTTCTGGTCAGCAATGGCAACAATTGTAGGTAACTGGGCAGTGACTGTAGGTATAGCAATATTTATGGGATTGGCACTTGGTGGGATTACATTTACAATAGGATCAGAGTCTGTAACACTGTTGTCCTTTTGTGGTTCTTTTTTTGCACAAGTTAAGTTCAAAGGTTCTTCTTGGACAGAATAAACACTGTTCTGGTAAACACTAGTTATGGTAGATCTTTCCAACAGTTCTCCATGTTGCTTTGGTAGCGAAAGGTCAAGAGGTTCAATTTGTGGCTCTTCTTGTACACCCTCTGCTGTGTACGTATAACCCTGTGAATTTCTTGATGAAGAAAGGTTTAGTGGCGATGGGGATGGCGTGCTACTGCGTGAACCATTCGGAGTTGATCCCCCTGGTAAAGTCTGGGATTTTGTTGTATTGACAGGATTTTGTGAATTATTTGTGCTGTTCTGGGGTTCACTCACGTTTGTAGTTCCTGCTTGATCATCATTATCTGCGGGACTGCTTAATTTAACTTGTTCAGGAGAAGATGGTCCAGAAGATTGCACAGAAATTTGTCCAGCTTGCATTTTTTCAAACCACTTTTTTACCACATCTAGTGGTAGGTTTACTGAATCAGCTATTTTTGAAAGCTCTTCTGCACTCGGCTGTGCATTTAATGCATAATACGCTTTTAGGAGCGATAAAAGGTTCTTTAAAGGTGGCTGACCAGGAGATAAGTTATTCTCCCCAGTTTCTGATGGGAGAGGGGAGTCAGGCTTCTCAGCTTCTGTTCCACTGGGCTGAGGAAGCTGAGGAGGATTTTTCGTTTCATAGTGCTTTAATTCTTGAAGTGCATTGAGATCTCCTGGACAGTCATCACAAAGAAGACAAGTGCTATCATTGGTCTCTCCTTCGAAGTTCTTATCTTTCTCAGACTTCACCGTAAGATCTTCTGGTAATTTTTCATTTTTGCAACTATTTGTAGGAACAGAGTTTTCTTTTTTTAGATTTTGTGGAACAACCTGAAGTTGACTTGGCTGCTCCAAGCTGTAGTTGATGATAATTTTGGTTGTCCCATCTTGGTCAACCAAAGGAAGACTGATAGCTGAAATGAGGGAATGGCCAGCTTGTGGTATAGATGCATTGCTGATTGTTTCTTGTTCTTTGGATGCAAGATTAGCATGATTGTTTTCCAATACTTGCCTTATTACATTACCATCCACTGCCACTTTAAGTACATTTTGAATGTCACTTAAGTTGATGCTTATGGGAGACACCAGACCTACTGTTGGTAGAACAACAGCTTGCACCACACCCTGAGGAGAACTGGTTGCCTGCAATGGGCTACCACCACTAAAAACCCCATTCTGCAAAGGGGTTGAACAATTAATTCCTGAAGCAACCACTATGGGCTTGAATTCATAATCCACAGGTTCAGTTTTAATTTGGTTAACAGGAAGTTGCTCTTGCAAGGGTTTATTTTCTATCTTTTGCCGTATCTGTGGTCTTGCTGGGCTACCTGGTGATGCAGAAAGGGAAGGGGAGGAGCACTGAGACGTCTTGAGCCCTGACCGAGCTCGACCATTCACGGGCATCAAACCAATACACTTCTTACTGCTTATGTGTGAACTGTATGAACCAGAATGGGAAAAACGTTTCTTGCAGTTTGGGCATTCATATGGCTTCTCTCCTAAAGATAAAAAAAAAAAAAGAAGAAAAAAGGCATGTGCAACAGTTTGCTAAATTACAGCGTAACTTCATCAAGCAAGAGCAACTAGAAAAGAATACATCAAAATGACCTCTCAAAGAGTCCTAGGGAAAAAAGCACCCTTATACAGCAAATTGAACAGCAAGAGTAATCGTGGCGTCTATAGCTCTGATCCTAGGGTCCTTTCATAAGTTTGTGGTCTGCTAGCAGATACAGGATGGAGCCCACGTGATCATGAAGCATTCCAGTATTTTCCAGTAATTGTCTACCTATCACATAAATGGCACTATATGATACTTGCAGATTGCACTAAACTCCATTCAAGTAGTACCACTACTAACTTCAGAAACTGCATAAACTACTTCAGAATGGAAAAAAAATTAGAATCTGATTAATCAAAGAGAAAATACAAATGCCATAAATGCAAGTCATAATTACATAAGGAACTATGCACATTATATTGTGGCAAAATTGAAGAAAATATATCCATATCTTCCTACAATACTTATCAGCTGAATAAAAACAGGCAGTTTAAGTAAAGGGAAATGAAGCACACACACACAGACACACACACACAGACACATATGTTTGCCTTCAGAGATGAACGTCGGGTTAAATTGCCAGGAAGATACACACAACTATGCAAGCATCACATCCATAGCCAGAGTTGGCTTTTTAGGGAATCTGTGCTACGGAGGAAAAGGAAAGAGCTGAAATCGCTGGGTTGCTTCAGATTAAAAAGTACTTTGCCTGAGGCTTTCTCACTCACAGGCACAGTGCCACTACCCTCTGGAAATAAAATTACGTTTGCTGAAGGAGGACTTCTAAGCGAGGTGCTCTTATTGTGGTTATGATGGCTGAGCAACTGATAAGAAAGGAAAAGATGGCCTAGAACCTTGTTTTCACACTTTCTGTCAATGGGTAAAATTTGAGTTAAAGAGAGAAATTGAGAATCTCTTTTGAGTGACCACATTTTACTTATTCTTATATATTGATACATATTGTATATTAAATTGCTTACAAATTGGAACTTTTTTTATAAATTGAAACTTTTGTGGCAGTATATCACAATTCCAGACCTGTGTCCTGAGGCTATTTTAATATTTTAATACGATATTTTAATAAAATCACAGCCACAGACAGAAGGAAGCATAGTTGTTATGTCCTGATTATTATCAATTAAAATTTTCTAGCAAGGCTGAATGCTGCAGTCAGTGCTTAGAGTTCCAGATGAAGAAGGAAAACACTACTATTTTAAACTTAAACTTAGAAGACTAATATCACATCAAAATTTTAAAGAGTAGAAATGGAAACAGTAGCACATAATTCAATGCTTGGTTTATTTACCACTGTGGATTCGTAGGTGCTCCTTTAGGTGGTGTTTGTATTTAAAAGCTTTTCCACATTCAGTGCACTTGAATTTTCTGTTACCACTGGACTGCGTCACATGTCTCTGTAAGAAAGAATTTGTATTTATTGCATAGGACAGCATGATGGAAAAACATCTTGTATTTTCACATTGTAACAGAGAAAATGCAATACAAAACTGAAAAGAATCAATCACAATTTTAAGAGACTGAAGGTGGTATGTGTTATGCGTGAGAAAGAAACAAATTAGAAGTCAGGTTAAAACTGAGCCACGTGTATCTTCTGAACAAATCTGGTACAGTAAAAAGAAAAAACAAAAAAACCCCAAAATGCATTTGCCCCTTCTCCTAACTTCAGATGAAGCTTGCACTGACATGTTATGTGAGTAAGAAGTTCCAGGATGCATGCTAATTCTACTTCTGAAAGGAAAAAAACCCAAGAAAGTCCCCAAGCCCACCACCCACAGAATATGTCAGGCAGGACAGAGAAACATTAAAGCATATAAAAGCCTGTTTAAAGTTTAATCAGTTGACTTGATTTTTCCATTTACATGCTCCCAGCGCTTACTGTTGGCCTTGGATTCCTCTATGTAATGATGCCACAGGACTGCTCAAGAGAAGATGGCTCAGTGACAACAAAGGCATTCTCAGTCACAATTAATTCTCAAAATAAATGCAAAAAACTAAATTAAAATAAATAACAATATTGAGGGATTTCCCAAGTACACTTCTTCACTATTTGCACTGAAGCTCTGTGGTTGTTATATTTTGCCTTGTGAGAGCATTTATTGTTAAGTTCCAAATTATCTTTAATTTATCTTTATTGTTATACTATGGTTTAAAAAAAAGCAAAAGCTAAGAAAGACACGTAAATATATTCAGTACATATGTGATATGTATATGCAAGATACATAATTTTATTACAAACTGTGTAAATCTATGAATGTGTATTTTTAAAGACAAAAGTTACATACATTTTAGAAGCTGGAGAAGCTTAACTACCAACATGAAATGAAAAAATAAGAATTTTTTTCTGTTCAAACAAATTGTTTATTATAAAAGCAGCAGCTCCTTTTTAAGCAGAGCTCACTTTGCAAACAGATACTCCGCCACCATTTGGATGCAACTGTAGATTTTTGGTAACGGGGGCAAGTATTTTCATAAACATATTAATAGAGGTATTCACGTGGTCTGGGGAAACAGCCTGCCCACGGGCAGCTACCAGGGATCAGCAGACGTGCATTAACTTCTGCTGGTGTCAAACCATGGCGGGGCAGCTCCAACACCTAATTCTGGTCTACTGTGGTTGGCCGTGCTGGGAGCAGAGGCTCGCCGAGCGCTGAGGCTATTCCCTGGGTGCAGACAGGGCAACTGGGGGCTGAGATCCACGCTGGAGAAGCAGGGATGAATAAAACGTCAGGACGATGTTCCTGTTCTGATTTATGCCTTTAGATGTGAAGAACCCGCAGCCATGCCGTTTGCTGGGTGAACGTCTGAGTGCTCCGCTACGAGATACGCTGTCCAAATTATCAACCCTCTCCTTTCTACACCCCATCCTCCTTTATTCAATACAGATGCTAACAGAAGACAAATTGAAACAAGATAATCTAAATTGCTTCCAAGTACTCTAATTTGACAGTTCCCTTGGGATAAGCGTTTGGTTAAGCTGCAGTTTTCACCTCTCGGCAGACACTGCTCCCACCCTCCTCCAGGTGGGCTCCTTCCTGCTTCCTCCCAGGCTTTGCAGTGAGGTGTCTCTGCTCTGACTTATCCTGATTAGCAGCACTTGACCCTTATTCCCAGGTTTGTCAGCTGTCTTTTGGTAGTCCACACGGCTTTTCAGCTTTACTTAACCAAGTCCCTTGAAGATGATGTTCTAGACGATTGCGCCTGACTCACTGCATTTCACTTTAATGATCCAACTTCACTGAGTCTAGAGGACCGTGTCAGGATATACTTAAGCCTGCAGAGAATCAGTTACTACTGTTTGACTTGAGATTATACAAGTTAAAGGATCGCAGCACATATACAGCTACTGCAGATGCTGGACTACATAAATATTCATACTAAATATTAGTGCATGTATTCAATCTGTCAGAAATATTTCTCCTCCAGTCTTTCAAATTCAGTGTTCTGTTTCCAAGACATGTAAGCCCACATTTCTCTTACCAAATTTTTAATGAGTTTTCCTAGTCATAATTATAAACTGTCTTGAACTTACTGCTAAGCAGCATTTCTATCTATTTGGCTTTACCTTCTTATATTTGTAATTCTTTACTCAGCTTTCTAGCTGTCTGTCCTACACTTTTTTTTGGGGGGACACATCCTCAGAGTCACTCTCCAGGATCTTTAAATCTATCAGAAATCATAACTCTTCTCTAAAGTACCACCTTTGATACACTTTCACCTTCATTTTCTCAGATACAAATGGTTTTCCCCCCTTTCAGTACTGTTAAATCCACTTTTTGTGTGTCTCTAATGTGTGACATATTTTTTAACGCACTGTACATACTGCTGTTTTCCACTCATTAAAGAGCTAACCGCAGCATTCAATACTCCTCTGCATTCCTTTTAGGACTGAAACAAGAAACATTAGCATTAAGGTCTGTTACTAGCCACTAATACATCCCTGCATCAAATATTTACTGTGCTTAGAATTAAAGTCCAATCTTTTCATAACAGCGAACTGAAACTAAGGAATGGAAATCCTCAAAAGTTATTTGGAGAACAGGAATTAGAGGTACATCAGTGATTTTTCACAGCCGGTTTGACCATGGTCTTCAAGAACTGCCATTTCTAAGCGGTGTCCTTGGCAAAATGAAATCTTAACAGACTACCTACGGGTGCTGTGTAAGTTGTTGAGAAGAAAAATAAAACAAATGTAAGAAGCACCTATTCATGATTCAACATTTTTTTCAGCACTTCACACGTGAAAGCAGACACAGAGGGCAGCGTTGCCTCCTACCAGCTGTTAGTGGCGTAGGAGCAGCCAGGGGACAGGGAGGAGATGGGGGTGAAGGAGAAGGTGCCGGGAGGTCCCTCTGCTCTCTGCTGGAGCAGAAGCAGCCGCAGTTTGGTGTATCTCCCCCTTCCTCAGAGGGAGGCACAGTGTGCACATACCTCTGCCACTGCCTTCACTACACCAGAAATTATCTTTGCTCCTTGCAATCTTGTACAGAACAATTACAAAATGGTCACATGCTGTCCGTTAACCAGCTAACAAAGTTAACCAAATAATCTGCTTCCAGGTGAAGTCCTTCCAGCATAAGACATTAAGTTTTGAAGATGCAGCTGTTTAAGATCCACAACCAGGAGATATATACTTTACTACGGAAAAAAATTAATTTTGCATTACACGAATGATGTAATCATTTACATGCACACAAAGCCAATTCTGAAGACAGGACAACTTTGTGACAGTAACATAAACAAATACACATTTCAAATTTACCAAATACCTAAACTATTGTAGTTTTGATTCTGGCTATGGCTCTGGAGAAAGACCACACCTAAACGGGTATGATACTGAGTTCCACATACTTCGTAGCAACAACATTCATCAAATGCAATTGTGCCTTCAAAAGTATAAGCCCATTAAAATATATCTGCAGGAATACAATTTGAGTTTGCCTTTGTAGCAATTCTTCTGAGATTGCTTACTCGCTTGGTATTTTTTCTCTTTTCATTCAAACTTCATGCAAATATGAGAAAGGCTTCTAGCCCTTCCAACTACTTTATTCTTCTGCTTTTAGGCTCCTAGCTGGAAAAAATTGAAAATAAATGTGGTAGCTCACGAAAAACGTTCATAGATTTTACAGCTAGAAATACAAGATGTATGTGAGACGATAGCAACTTTAAAGTGGAAGCCAAGCCAATAAAAGAGCAGGACAGAAATTAATTGTTCATGGGAAATATATTTGAATAAACAACAACTGCCACATCAGAATACGCTGGCGAGGTTATTCCAAACCCTGTGAGGCAGCAAAATTCCTCCAGCAGGATGGCTGATACTTCTTGTAACAATTTTTCCTATTTAATTTACATATAAATGTAAACACTCATGTATAAAAATACATAATACATTTGTAAGCCTGTTAAATTCTTGGACTTAGTGATAGTTTATAGAACGGAGGTTAATATGCAATGTGTAATAAAGCACCTCCTTTACTCTGTGTTAGTCTTTCAGTTTACTGCAAGTTCTGTTGATTTGGAGCTGCAAGAAATACTGCAGTACCCTTCCTTTTGCATTCTTTTCACTATTCACTGTTTTACGTCTTTCAGTGATGTTTCTCTCCTGTTTTCTTTCTGAAAAGTATCAATCTTTTTAGTCTGTCCTCAGGAGGAAACATCTCCAAGCGCCTCTCTCTCTCTAACCTGGTGGTGAAAAATCTGTATCTTTCTCCTTGGATAATTCCTGACGGTTTCAGTGATTTTCAGTTTTTTCCTGAGCCTCAGAGTGGCTCTGGTAAGCTATGGAAGCATGTAACTGGGGATGGATGATAGCAAATTGTGGGGATAAAAGAAGAAAAGGAAAAGTTGGAGAGGTGAACAGAATCTCAGGACCTCCTGTAGTGACGGGATGGCAAACTTATGGAAGGCATTTCAAGGAAACATGCCCTCAGGTCAGCCCATGAACCACAGAAAACAAGATCAGAATATCTTTAGCCCTTTTTATTGCTTCATTTAGTACTAAAACATTGTATTTTTATGCACAAATTATTTGGATATTGTCTTAGAGCATGACTGCATCTAAAAACAGTCTCACAGTTCAAGAGAATGAATCAACACAATGATGTTTCTTAAGGGTGAAAATGGCTACAGTAAGTTTTGAACTAGCCAAACAGGATTTATGAAAGAAAAAATTAAGTGTTTCACTAAAGATTTGCAATTAGATTTGAGTCACAATTTTTATGTAATGTTAGCCAATGAACAGAAAAAAACTAGTTACCTATAAGTGCAATAAAGCACTTCTGCAAGCTAAAATTTAAACCCAACCATACTGCCTAGATAAATGAAAGCCCAGGAATTCAGATCTCATCCTTTGACGGCTATGGAAAAAGTGTAACTTCAGCAGCAAGCGTGTGCTCCAGGACTAGGACTTCAGCGTGTAGATAATCTGCTACAAACAGCTTCCTTGCTCTGTACATTTTTCCTCACATAACAAATCACAGCTTGTTACAGAGGATGACAAATCCTTAATTCAAATGCCACTTACTTGATCTCTTCCTGATTTGTGTGATGTCATGTGGCGGTCGAGCTGCGTTCTGTATGCAAACGTGTAACTGCACAAGGAGCAACTAAAGTTATCTTCATTTTTTTCATGGCGATATTTTATGTGTTCCTTCAGAGAGGTAAAACGCTTGTACCCTCGATCACAATACGGGCAAGTAAGCAGTTGGGAAAATGCATCGGGCGTTCCTACACAGGAAAGACAATACACCATATTTAAATAAATGTAAGTTCCTGTTGTGGTTTAACCCCAGCCGGCAGCTAGAACCACACAGCCACTCGCTCACCCGCCGGCTGCCTCCCGCCCGGTTTGGATGGGGGAGAGAATCGGAAGAGTAAAAGTGAGAAAAAAAAACCTCATGGGTTGAGATAAAGACAGTTTAATAGAGTAAAAGCCACGCACACAAGCAAAGCAAAACAAGGAATTCATTCACTGCTTCCCATCAGCAGGCAGGTATTCAGCCATCCCCAGGAAAGCAGGGCTCCATCCCGCATAACGGTTACTCGGGAAGACAAATACCATAATTCTGAACATCCCCCCCTTCCTCCTCCTTCTCCCAGCTTTATACACTGAGCATGACGTCCCGTGGTACGGAGTAGCCCTTTGGTCAGTTGGGGTCAGCTGTCCCGGCTGCGCTCCCCTCCCAGCTGCTTGTGCCCCCCAAGCCCTTGCTGGCAGGGCAGGGTGAGGAGCAGAAAAGGCCTTGAGAGCTTAGCAACAGCTAAAAACACCAGTGCGCTATCACAAGTATTTCTCATCTCAAACCCAAAACACAGCACTACCCCAGCGGCTGATAAAAAAGTTAACTCTATCCCAGCTGAAACCAGGACAGCTCCACACTACTAAAATCAACAAAAATGCTTTACATTTACGTATATTACTGTAAGGAAACATGCAGCTGCTATAGAAGCTCCATTTGTTTTAGAAGAGGAATAATGACAAATTTTGTTTTTCTCCCACAGGTGTTACATTACTAACTACAGTATGGTATGGTTGCCCCAGTGTAGACTGGAGAGAGTCAGCACAATACGATTACCCAAAACCACACCGCCAGTGAGTCTGCTGGACTTCCAAATACGGCACTAGAGCTCCTCTCTATATATTTCTGGTTAAAAAGTGGTCTGAAAATTGTGAAACATGGTTTAATATCAGGTAATCTTTGTAGATCTTGTTAGCTCCATCACAGGCAATCCTCAAATCCTGTTTACAAATTTAAGTCTATTACTGAAACATTTAATGGTCATTCTGTTTTCAGCGCCTAAGGAATAAATAATATTTGCAAGCTGCACAGAATATTTTCCTTTCTCTTTACCTAACACAAAATTGTAAGTGAAAAAAGAACTGAAAAAAAAGTTATTAGAAACATGGTTTACAATTCTTTTCTCTGGACCTGTTGGAGTGGGTCCAGAGGAGGGCCAAAAAAGGATATGAAGGATGGAGCACTTCTGTGAGGACAGGCTGAGAGACCTGGGGTTGTTCAGCCTGGAGAGGAGAAGGCTCCAGGGAGACCTTATTGTGGCCTTTCAGTGCTTAAAGGGGGCCTACAAGAAAGATGGGGACAGACTTTTAAATAGGATCTGTTGTGATAGGACAAGGGGTAACGGTTTTAAACTAAAAGAGGGAAGATTCAGACTAGATAAAATGAAGAAATTTGTTGCACTGAGGGTGGTGAAACGCAGGTTGCCCGAAGAGGTGGTAGATGCCCCATTCCTGGACACATTCAAGTTCAGGTTGGACGGGGCTGTGAGCAACCTGATCTAGTTGAAGATGTCCCTGCTCATTGCAGGAGGGTTGGACTAGATGACCTTTAAAGGTCCCTTCCAACCCAAACAACTCTATAATTCTATGATACACAGGTATGTACCTCTTAGTAGGACATACTGTCTGCAGGACAGAAAGGGGAGAGGACATAGTGAGTGACAGAAAGCAGAGAGATCAAATGTGAGGCCATAAATATGATCTATTTGAGCCTCTATGATATTGAGGCTCAAATGTGATCTACAGAATCTATTCTGCTGGCTTTACAGTATTTAATAAATAAATAAATG
This sequence comes from Chionis minor, assembly GCA_013398295.1. NCBI lineage: Eukaryota > Metazoa > Chordata > Aves > Charadriiformes > Chionidae > Chionis > Chionis minor. Next base: position 1,530,934 of record VZSF01007519.1, on the reverse strand, counting down.
TAGGTTTACAGTATTTGATCAAACTATCAATTTATAAAGTGTGGTATCCTCCAATGACCATGCTACTCTTCTATGCTTCAAAGGAAATGGGAAGAAAATTTTGCAAGGACACACCTATCCACGGTGCTGGGTGAGAGCAGGAGAGGAAGGTGGAAGGTCTTTACTGACTATCATTTTATGCTCTGAAGCACGAGGGGCAAATTTGTACACACTGTCATTTTAAGTTGCAGAACTATAATCATTATTAATACTCATAAGATTAACCAGTACTTTAGAAAGTACTCCTGAATTATTTATCTTCATGACCTCTCCCAGCAGTTATCACCACAGATTGATTATATGCTCTATAAAGTAGCAATTCGTTCTGTTTGTGTGGAATTTACTGACTTTATTTTTACTGAACATGACATTGTTCTTGCAACAGTGGAAAAGTAGTGTCAGGCCAGTTTTCATTATTACTAAGAAATAACACGTTCTCTGTCACATAGGTTCTCTTACACCCGTTATGGCAACCGGCAACGTAACGCTCATATTGCATTGGTCGTCCTGTGGTTCCACCCCTTTCTGCTTTTCCTGGATTAGCCAGGTTGTTCAAAAATGAACCCATCCCCACATGTGTAGACATGGCACGCTTCCCTTCAATTCTCTTTTTTTCCATCTACAATTCTGTTTTTTTCCACCTACAATTCAATTCACCTGACAAAGTTTGACATAGTCCATTTCAGCACAAATACAACTCAGTGGAAATGTCAGAAGCACGTTAACCTAAATTCTGTTTCCATTGGAGCAAATGGCTTCACAATGGTTTCCCAAAGCCACTAAGACTCTAATTCTCTGTCACTTCTCTTGTCCAGTCCACCAGTTTGGAAGCGTGCATCTTTAGCAAATATCACTATATTTTTGGCATTTTCTGTTCCATGTGATAAAACCACTGAACATTATTGTTCGGTATTGTGATTTTCAGGATACTCCCCTGTGAACTTACTGGGCTAGGTCCAATTTAAATTATTAATACAAATGTGTATTTTTAATGATTACATGAAAATCATATTGCAAGGCTGTAAAACTAAGTTGACAATCTGTGCCACTACAACCACAGATTAAAATCTTAAGCTAATTAAATTCTAATGGTTAGAATGCTACTGTTGAGTGTATATCTTACTTGAATTTTTCAAAACTTGAAAAGTAAACCACAAAATATTAGTAATTGAGGTCCTATTTCTGTATAAAAACAGGCATGTACAGTTTAAATTTCTCAATTATTTTAATTTACTTATTTTTTTGCTAAAATCTCTAATAATATAAAATCTCTGGAAAAGCAGAACAAAATTGTTCATGTTATCCCTTTCACTGCTCTCACTTAGACTTCAGTACAGTGATACAGTTACAATGACATTTTTTGTTCAATTATGTACTTTTTTTTTAAATGACTGGAACATAACATCTCCTAACCCTTTATGTAGGATGTTACTTTCTTTTGAAAAATCTTAAATACTCCAATAAAGGAACACACTCTGGTTGAAATGCAGTTTTCACAGGCTGTGAAAGCTGAACGCTTCAGAAGGCAGAGCAGAACGCAAAACCAAACTGAAAAGGTTTTGCCTTCAAGTATTTCATGATGAAGATGCCTTCAACATTTCATGATGAAGAAATGAACAAAGTATGACTTGTCATCTCACTCAGAAGAACATCTTAAGCAGGAAATTTCCTTAGAGAAAAAAGGCATCTACTTAAAAGTAACAACAGTTCATTATTTTTTCACATAAACATTTTCGTATAAACAATGTTTCTTTTTTCTCAACTGCTGTCTTTTCAGAAAAAGAAAAAATACAGACCATCATTTACTGGCTACCTAGTAAAAGAACTCTTATCTAACCAATCTTTTTGTGGGTTTTGTTTAGAAAAGAAACTTTTTTTGTAAAGAAAAGAAACATGTTCTAACTCCCCCTAAGTCATTCTTATGTAAAACCATAGTACTACTTCATTTAATGCTACCGAATGGATTTAAGAGAGCTTGAATTTTTATTTCCAGTTACTCAAGGTGTATCATTTAGGTACCCATACAACTGAACCCCAGGGCATGTCTTGTTTCACAAAATCAAGTAGTAATGTTTTTTGCACGATGATTCCATCCCCTCTTAATTTTTTTTTTTTTTTTTTTCCCCCAAAAGCTACACATATCTGCATTGTTGTCTTCTAAACTACAACATAACTTCTGGGTCAAGTAGTCAGTACAACTTATTTTGTAAGAACTGAACTGGTAGCAGATTTACCATTTTCATCCTGACCACTAGCTTCCGGCGTGCCTTGTCTCTGGTCCTCCTCAGGTGCTTCAGGGTAAATGACGGCTGTATCTTCTTGTTGAAGGAATTCTTCAACATTAGGGTCATGGTTTTGTTCATTTTCTGCATCAGAATCACATTCATCTTCTTTTACTAAGAGTGAAAAACAAGACACAAGATACGAAATGAAGACTTTAAAAAGAACAGAAATCAGATTCAGTAATCCACATAGTCAAATCTCCCTCTATCCAACGATTTCAAAACTCTTACAAAAACTAGTATAGGTAAAACCCTTGAAGATGCAGGAATATTCCAACTTTTAAAACAAAGCACCAGTGGCATGATGACATTTAAAAATTTGATTAAACACAGTTTGCCTCTAACTCAGTGCATTTTTATCATTTTGGATCTATCTGTTCCCCTCAACTTCCCTGAAAATCTTAAATGAGACATTAATTCTGATTTTGCCCTTCTGGTTTGAAGGTCAGCTTACAGTCTTGGCTGCTATGTTTGCAAAAGTCAATCTGTTGGCCTTCAAGACATTATATCTTTGATGTTATTTAAGACATATTCATTAGCACAAACCCAGATGATGTTTAAAATCTGAATAACAAGTTGGCCGGCTGAAATGCAGTGAACTTGAACTTTGAGCAGCTTGCTCTCCAGTGTCAGGTATGGGTATCAAAAAGATTTCACATCTAGTTAACAACCTTCAACATTTTCCAGTTTAAAACTTAAGAAGACATTCAATGAACAACTGTATTTACAAATTCATGAATAATAGATTAAATACTTAATGTTTGTATGATAAATATTTGCTACCAACTACTTGCCTAAATACATTATGGATAGAGTTTACTTTTACCATGGTGGAACACTCTGTGAAAGCTCTGCCTACGGCACATTAATCATGACAGATCTCCTCCACTATTAATAATACAAAGAAGTTTTACGATTCATCTTTCAGTGTGAAGTCACATACTCAATTTACAATTTGACACCATCTTTTTATGACACGAGACAGTCTTTCTCACATATAGACTGTAATATAATACATAACGTAGTTCTTTGTACTTGTTTGAGGAAACTTGACTGTAGCAGCTAAAAAGACTGCGTGAATCTACAGTTTTAATCTATCAAGGTTTAGGGGATTGTTTGGTTTGGTTTTTTTTAAAAATAAGGCTTACCCTGATAATATCTAACTAGTTAGTGTTAAGGGCATTTAAAAAAAAAAAAAAAAAAAAGGAAGTATAAAGAGTCTTTTAAAAAGCTGTATGGGTTATATGTTAAGTGTATTGTCAACTAGTGAAATAATAAAATAACAAAGCATCTGTTTTGGTTTGATCATGAAGCCAAAGACGCATGTTTTATTTTGCCTTCTGTATAATCAGTACAGAGGAGCCGATAATGAGATACAGTATTAGGTTAAGTTTATTTTGGTACATTCACCGCTAGTTTTAAACACTATCTATTGGCCTGTACTTGTACTCTGTACAGCTACACATAAGACCAGCTCTACTCCTCATTTTGCTCTTGTTCCTGAAGTCCTTTGGAGACGCGGTGCCGCAGCGGCACTGCAGTCAGCCCTCGGGTGAGAGGACCACTCTGTGTCACGGGCCAGCTACGCCTCCAGATCCAGGACGTCCAAAAGGAGCCCAGATGGTTCTTCCTCAGCTACAACACTGCTTACAGTTTAAGAGCTCTAGTGTGGAAGAGTAAAGCAGTTTACAAAGAGAGGTGGGAGAACTTCAAAGATTTCAGAAGGATACTCACCTAGCCAAAATTCAATAGCACTATGAATAAGGGACTCAGATTAACAAAGAAATACCTGTACATCCAACTTCATCTGTCTGAGCTTCAGGCCCCAGGATTTCCTTTGTTTCTTTTCCAGCTGAAATAGCACATTTCACAAAAAGAAGAATAAATATTTAGGAAAAAAAAAAAAGCCACACACCAACTTAATATATTTGAGTTACTTCTTCAACAACTTTTTCCATTTCTGTATTGTTTAGCAGAACTGGATTTATACACAATGTTCTTCCAAAAATATGGATTCCACATTATTTCAGCAGCATGTAATCAGTTGAACCACAAATATATTCCATAGTTAAAGAAACAAAATCTTAAAAGGAAGCAATACTAAACACTAACCATTATTCGGAGAGGTAAAGACAGGGACAGTGCTTTTCTCCAGCAAATACAGAGTCAGCTACTTAAATAACCCTATCTACAAATGCTGCTAGCTGATACATAGGAATATTATTTCTGGAAACCAGAGTATCATAAAACAAATACGTTTACATTATTGTCTCCAATTAGCAGTTTTCAGAAATGATTGATGATTTGCTGGTAATGTCTGCAAACAGCTACCTAATGCGCACTCTTTCTTGTAAATTGTCTAGAAACCACTTACAGGCTGCGATTGCTTCAACAAACAAGGATTTTAAACACGTGCTCCCTGCTTCAGATCAACTCTGCACTACAAAAATGCTTCACATATCATTTCCAATATCCAGCATGAGTTTGGAGGTACCAGACGTCTGTAGAATAATGCTGTGGAGCCCACCTGCCTCTGAAGCTCCACCAGCTCCTGCCGAGCTGCAGCATTCAAGGATGGAAGTTTTAACTCACTACAGGTGGTTGGTTCAAATCGATAAATGGCTAAAAATGTCCCTAATTTACATATGTTGGGTAGCCTCGAGTGGGAAGTTCCTATTGGAAAGGCCACTGCTGCCACTTCTGCCAGTAACCATCCTACCGCAGGAGTGAGTAGGAAAGCTATGCTGTTTTTTTGACTCCTTTACCAGTAGTACACTATGCTAATATATGTGAAATTAAAGCATTATTTCATAGTTTTATTATGGAAACCTTAGAGGCTTCAGAGCTGCACTGCAGAAAAACTCTTACATGACATAGGAGGTCAGGCTACACAACTGCTATGACCTGAAACAGCAACTGTAATACTTTTATTTACCTTATTTATTTCACTCCAGTGCAGGGAAAAATCCTCTGCTTTGGCTAGTCAAAACTCCAGAACATTCCAGCTTTTTAATTACAGGAGGTCAATCTCTCCTGTATATGGAAGATGGTAAATTCTAGGACAACTTTAAGTTCTCAGATAAAAATGGCTTCCTCAAAGGAAGAGACTGTTAATTCTGCCTACCTCCATGAAATCCCACACACCCATATATGTGGAAGCTGTATCTGCAGATAGTCACAAGTAAGAAATATGCTTAAAAGGAAAATGTAACAATTAAATCTTACTTTAATTTTAATTGTCATCTAAAAAACCCTCCAAACCAGTCCGTATTTTATTGGTCAATACTGGATTATGAACTAATTATACTTTTTGGCTCATGATACCAGAGACTTAGTTCAGAATGTTTAAGATGGATGACTGCATGCAATCCAAATTTAAATCCAGAATTTAATTTCTTAAAAACAATCATGATGCAAACCCACTATTCTTCTTGAAAAAGGGTTTGTGATTTTTCTCCATTATGAAATAGGCTCTGTGGAAGAGGGGGAATATCAGTAAGTTATTACTCATGGAAATTTAAATTATAGCGTCTCTAGCAAATTCCACTGCCTTCAGTACAAATAAAAGAAATGCTTCCCAAGGGAATGTCAAGGAATTGATGACATTAGAGATTAATCTCAGTGAAGTTAAAAATGCTCTCAGTTCTAGTAATTTTAAGTTCTGTTTGTTACTGTCTCTACCCAATACATAAGAGTGGGATATAAAACAGGGAGGAGCCCTTTTCCACAGGGGTGATCTTCCTTAATGCTGCAGGAATAATTAATAATCTGAAAAAAATGTTAAGTCATAATGTTAGCTATGCCTGGTCAGCATAGGAAGGCAACTTTGCAATCGTGCCCTCAGAAGCCAAATTACCATGCCTCAAACAGAGATGCTGGGCAGCGATGGGAAGGTATGTGATAATGGGGGAACAGATCTTAAGACGCTGTTACACCAAGGAAAAGTCACTCCTCTGAATTCCAGAAGACATTTGAGCTACCTGCTGAATGACTGCTTAAATACAGGTCTCCACCAATAGCACCTAGGGCATGAATACCAACCTTGGCACTACATCTGGACATACCAGATAATTGTAAAACATGTTCTTGGACTTCTGTATCTCATCATTGCGTATGAGCAGCTGCTTAGAGATACGGTGAGATTTCCTAGGGTTAAATGCTAATGATTTTCAGATCACGGGCAACAGGGTGTACTGGCAGTGAACATGCATGACACAATCACTGTGTCATAGGCAGACCGTAAAGATCTCTGCATGGGTAAGATAACTGATCAAATTTAAAGCACTAGCAAAATGGAAATTTTGGTTGTAGTGAGGAAGACAAACTTCACTGAAATTTCCACTGCAGTCTTATCTCCAGAGAAGGGAATAAATTCCAAAGCCCATCAAAAGAGTTTCTAATTTAAATTCTTTAGAGCCAATTTTCTGACAGACAACTTGCATGTAGCAAGCACTATTTACAGCTTACAATATTGCCCGGTTGATCAAAAAGATACCACATTTTTTTTAGCCTTCCTCCTAAATGAAATTAATACAAAGTAATGCAGCAACCTTTCTCAGCAACCTGCCACAGTGAAACAACACAATCCATCTTAGAGTACACAAGGTCAACCTGAAATTTTGTGAGCTAAAGGAATTTTTGAGTTCCAGGAGGAGCTTAAACATAAAACATAACTTCATTGATTTTTAAAGGTTATTTCAACGTCTGGACTTTTTTTTTCATTTTCAGTTTTTCAAAGATACCTTACCAGGTCCGAGATCTCTAGATCTGCTAAATACTTATAATACATAATAATGCTTTTTAAGTCAATTAATATAATAAGTCAATAAGTTTAACCTTTGCCTTTTTTTTTTTTTTTTTAAATTGTAGCGTAGGTTTTACTTTAAAGCAAAATAATGTAAAATCTTATTACAGAATCATTACATACATGGATGCTGGCACACGGCCAACAACTTGTGCAGGATACATGTGGTTCACTTTTTCAAACCCGTATGGCTGTTTCAGTTAAACCTCTTGAGATACACGCCTTATATTTAAAACACCTGTTCCGAAGGTCTTTTAGAAATTCAGTTAGAATGACTGGAAACGGAAGGAAACTAATCTGATAAAGAAATGTTACGTGTGTTGTTTCTATTCTTGGGCATTCGTGAACAGAATAAATATGTAAAAAACTCATTCTGTCAAGTTCAACTAAAACCAGGAACTTTCAGTACTACTCTACCAATGAAACACAACTTACTAAAACTGCTGTAGTGTATGTTTTCCAAAAATAATCACCAGTCCTGAAGATGGTATTAGAGTTGCACAGACACCTACCCCAGTACCTTTCCCTGTATGAGAAATCGTGTATTCAGTACCCTTCTCTTCAGATTTCTAATGTGCAACCAAGACTGATGATATGATTTTCAGCTCACACCTTTCCTTCTAGAAAAGCTATAAAAAAATAAATAGTACTTTACCATAGCAAATCAACACTCCATAAAACCTAACATAGCCTTCATTTTTCTCATAGTCATCACCAGAAATTCAAACAATTTACTTAAAGAAATCTTACTATCAAATGAAAAACCCTCCAGACTGCTGCAAAAGAGGCTTCTGAATACAAAATTTTTACAGAAGAAATTTATGGTAGCTTGAGCAAGTCTGTATGGTAACTGTTTAATCTTTTGTCTATCTAAACACTGATGAAAGCCTGTCTTCATCAGCAACAACCAAGGCAGAGAAAACATTGCCTACATTGCGATCCTGCAATCACAGTAGAATTTGGTTCAAATGCTTCATTTTAGCAAACAAAATCTGAAAGGTTAAAAATGGTACATTTGAAGAAAGGAGTCAATAAAGATGCCATCACGTGTCTAGAGCTCTGAAACCCCCCAGAACCTTGTGTGAGGCAAGATGCTGTGTCATGACTACCTGTAGGTACATCTCCAGGACAAGTTCTGTCCAAAGGGTCTTGACCCAGCACCTCTGCGAGCCAGCGCACTTCTTCACTTGGCATTTCAGGTTTCCTACACCCGTGCTTGAAGGGTTCAAAAAACAGCCTGCACACAGCCCATTTTTATGTAACTGCGATTCCTGATAGATATAGCCTGCAGTAGAGCAAAGATACTATAGGAGAACTAGGAAAATTACCTACCTAATAATTTAGCTCCAAAATACTCATTTCCCTGCACAGCATCCCTTGGCAATAGCAGCTATGTAAAAACAGGCTGAGTTGATGCTATTCTTTGAACTCTCAGCTGCTCTCTCTCAGCTGGATTGCAGTTAGGGACCATATGACTGCTTTCTGTTTATTTAGATGTGGGGTTATGCAATTTGTCTTAAATCACCAGTTTTAACAAGGTGGATGCTAAAGAATTGCGGCTGGAGTTCAGACACAAACAGGGATACGCCGGAAAATATTCTGTATCTTTCAGGGGATTAAGGCCAAATTCTGCAATAAATTCCTCTAATTTATGCATTTATCCCAATTTGGCTCAAATGTAAGCATGCTGTATGATATTATGAAACTCAGTATCTGATTCCACAGTAAAAAAGGCCCATTTCCTGATTGCTTCAAATTTTCAGCTTCTACAGCTGCTGCATAATACGTGCAGCATTTACCTCTTTCCAGTGTTTTCAAAATACAGATTCATTATGTGCAAGACAGTAAATTCTAAAACTAATAACCTAAACATTATTTTTTCTGGCTATATTTTACCAGGGAAAAGGCAGAAGCAGCTCACAGGCAGAAATTTACATCTGAATATTATTTTGTTCCATGTTTTTGGCTTATTGCTCTGCTCACTCGCTAAGCTGAGCAAACAATGAACCTTACCAGGACCTATGGCAAGGACCTGCACTGCAAAGAGACTTGGAAAAACTAAAATCAAGTAAGTACTCTCTGATCACCCTTGAGAATGCTGTGTCCACAGATCTGAAGCTCCTGTTAATGCAAGCGGAACGAATGCACCTCCAAATCTGCCTCAAATATTAAAAAAAGAACATAAAATATATTACAATAAATACACAATTTCTTCTAAATCTTTTTTTGATTGTCAATATTACATGTTATTTCGGTAACAAAGTGAGCAAAATGAGTTCAACGGAGTTTTTTGCTTTAGAAACCTGTCTCTACATAGGATCATCAGTGAAAATGAACATACCTTCATCTTCCCAGCAACTGTTTGTACTCCCTTCTCTTTCACTGTTTTCTGGTAATACTGTATGGTCTGTTGGCAAGTCATCTTCTGGCACACTAGCATCACAGTCTGCTGCATCAGTTACACTTTCCTCTTCCACTATATGCAATTTATCTTCATCGTCCGAATCTGAGTTTGCTTCTACCACGTTATTGTAATTGGTGACTGTGGACAGAAAAAAAGCAAAATACTGATCAATATACTCTTAATTTACAGCATGGAGGTCCAAAGCTTTCAGTGCTGTGGCCAGCTGCTTTATCTGGGGCATCTCTACGGAGTCACGTTATTATTTCTTCTTCCCACACGGGGATGGCAGTGGCTTGTGAGCAACTTGGACATAATGGCGGCACACAAGGAGGCATCTGACAGCTGCCAGGCTTCCACCACTGCCAGGAACCACCATACCTCTCCTTTCTGCACAGCCAGCGTAAGGCTGCCCAAGAAAAGGCAGCGGACAACTCCAGAGCTGTCTTCTGGGCCACACTGAAGCATCAGGAAATCTTTTCCAGTCTGGAAACCAGCATTACTGTATGTTTCCCTGAAGAATATTGTGGCCTGGTCCACAGTCTGTGAAACACTTGATGCTCACAAACAACATTTTGTTACAGACAGACGGATATAATGAGGATAGGCTGCGTGTTCGCAGCAATCAGTGGGGCACAGCAGGAACAAAACTGCAGGGAAACCACCGGCACTGAGGACCAGGGGACAACAGGCTGAGCACGCTCCAGAGAGCATGGCTCAGTCACTTTTCCCTGATCCATGGAGCGAGCCTTGCCCACAGCTACGCACGCCAGCTCTGCTCACCCAGCCCATCCTACAGCTTTTCCTGTAGCCGATGCCACCCCACACGCTGGGTATGTGAGTCAAAGAGCAATAAAGGGGAACAACATGAAGATTTGTTTCAGAAGGGCTAGAGCGCTCCTGGCCCAAGCTAAAATGCTCTTGTAGTTACAACCAAAGATCACACTAAAGACTCGGCAGGATGGACGGGAAAGGAAAATCTCAGAGGTGACTCAGAAGGGAAATCTCGCATAACGTTTCCCCCAGCTACCGCGAAAAGGTTAACAACTCTACTTTTTCAGCCTGGAGATCGTATTGTAAGAGTCTTGCGGACAAAGGATTACAGGACAACATACCTGTTTCTGTCACATGGGAGCAGATTATTATTGAAACAGTCATAATTTGCAAGCACAAAAGATCAGTAACGGCCATTTCAATCTCAACTGTAAGGAGCATGTATTAAGAAAAAAATTACTTTCATGACCTGTTGAAATGTTTTCTTAGTCATACTGAAGCTAAATTATAAAACATTTATGGTAGATCTGTACGTGTATTACTTCTTTACTGCCAAGTTTGAACTTCTTACTGAAATGCTTCAAAATACAGTTTAAGAAAGAGAATAAATTTACCGATAAATAAACTAACAAGAGTTGCGGTGGCTGTGGCACTCCTTCAGTGGTTATCAGAATTATACCTGGAAGGCACATAATCACGCTACTTTATTATACCTGCATCCTGTCACTGTTAGCACATGAGAAGCCAGACTGATTCTTTCATGTGAAATCCTGCCTATTACTGTAGATAAATACCAAACCAGACTCCCACTCTTCTGAAGCTAGCTTTTAAAAAAAAAAAAGAAAAAAAAATAAAGAGTAGATATTCTACTCATTTAAAAATGCATTTAAGCAAGGAAAGTGAGTAACATTATGAACTGACAAGCTACTCTCTCATTTCCTCCCAATTCAGGAGAAAAATGTCTCATCTGAACCATGCAGAAGTATGACAAAAGAGCTTTCGGAATTTAAAACAATCGCTCCATGTTTCTATACTTTATATACATAGTGTTGTCTGAAAAATGTGGTACATTCCACTACTTATGGTATCAATATCTTCTAAGACAACAAACGTAGGTAACTTGCCTAAATACTAGTACCTAGTCCATTTCAATCAATAAATTGATATTCACTTTATATTCTGTAACTAACGCTGCGAAGTAAAATAGGTACTGAAAGGGATGCTGTAACGTGTGAAAGACATGCACGTACTCCCTCACCAAAGCAGATGAGATTTATGATTTTATTTACCTGAGCAACAGTAAATACAACTTTTAATAAAGTTTAAGAACAGACACAAAACAGGACGAAGTGGAAAAATTATTTTAACCTATTATCTTAGCTGGGTTTTACTGTGACACTTAGATGTAGAGGATTATTAATACAAAACAACAACAGGTTTACCTTTGCCACATGCAAAGGAGACCAGGAAGAGCAAGGATCAAAATGTAACCATGTATATAGACATAAGTTAAGATTGCAGTAACTTAGATAATTAATACCTGATTTTTTAAAAATAAATTTCCTGTTTGCTTTGGGAAATTAAGTGGAATCCCTTATATTAGATTTAGAGTAGTTTTTTATGGAAAATTAAAAAAATAAGCAGAAGGTTCATCCTTAAGAATGACACTTACAGAGAAAACCCGCCTCCTCTTCTTCTCATCATAAATTTTTTAATTTTAAAATAATGTACTCATTATGGCTCTACTTTTTTCATACACTCTCACTACACTGACTCATGTACTAACTCAGCAAAATTTATAAACTCCTCGCTCTCTGTAAAAAGCAAGGAACAAATGGTTGTTAGAATTTCGCTTCCTTCCACTGAAGATCAGTTTGTCAACATGGCAACACAATAAAATCACCAAGAAATCTGGCTCTAACACTCCTGCTTTCCTTTCATGGAGAACTTCGGGTAATCTGGGAGAAATAAACTGCCAAACTTGCGTGTAAAAGGGCTCAGCACATTTGGGATGGCCAGGCAATCCACACAGCAAACACAGCAGAAAGTTGAGCACTGAAAACGATGGAAACATCGTTTCTAGAAAACATTTCCTGAAAACATCCATATATCTATAGGCAACTCTAACTAAAAGATTACATGCCATTTTCCCTCTATGGAATCCACGCAACATCTAGTGCGGTGATGGCAAATATGCAGGGAATGCTCAGTTTTTCGGAGTGAATTGAGTATTTACTCATTTTTTCAGACTGCAAGTGGTTAAGCGTTCTTTTTATCCCCATCAGCCAGCAATGTTCCCAAAGCCTCATTTCTAGGATGTTATATATAATGAGGAATCCCATTTTGGCTAAGATATTATATGTTATATATATTTATATACAATAGATTATAACTATATATTATATAATTAAATGATTATATGCATACAACATGTAATTTCCCTCCATGGCATTCAGCAGGAATGCTTCAAAGCATGTAATTAACTGTAGTAGTGAGATGTTACCTCCATTTCACAGAGAAGAAACTGGCTGCTTAAAAACCAGAGGATTCTTTCAGAAATCCCGGCATCGCCACGGCAGTGTAAGGCTTTTCGGGCCATACTTTTTGGAGGACTTTTGCATTTTAGCAGCATTTTTATATATTCAAAGCACACTTGCGTTCATTCCAAATGCAGCTGTGCTCAGAGCCCAGGTACCTCGGCCTGCGTGCTACAGCAACTCAAAACACAGAGATCACAAAACAAGTGACCTCCCAGAATCCCATCAAAATGCCTTGAAAGAGAGAGAATAAAATCCAGTCTTTCAGCGGAGCTTTCCAATGCCTCAGAGTGCGCGCTTTTGATTCCTGCAGCCCTCTACTTAAATTACGATGCTTTCCAGCAATTAAGGAAAGGGTTCTGGAGGCAACAGCTGCCTTTAATAAACACCCCTGATTCATTCTCTGGGCACCATTCCTCCTGTGCAGAAAATTATGTGATCACATAATTAAAGATCTTATCATTACGCATACATGCAAGGGACAAATAGAAACAGTTTGAACAATCTTCCTTTTGACATTTTCCAACTTTTTTTGACTGCTCAACTTTCAAAGTCAAGTGTTTGATTTCAAAGAATGTATTCATACTCTTTAATAGAAACGATGTTTAAAAAACAATCAAACCCTGTAATTTACTGTATTTTTAGCTAATTAAAATCCCATTACATGGTACCATACTGATGCCTGCATGGCTGCAAAGCTTAGCTTTAGCAATGCAGACCTGCTCCCGGTGCCCTACTAGACTAAGGGGTGGTAGCAGCAGGCTGCCATCTTCATTTGCTTTAGACACATTTTGGCTACACATTTCACAGCTCTTTTAAGACATTAAAGAAACCCTGGAACTACGGCACCCGGCATCCAACTCCATGGGTAACCGTTTTCCCCCGCTTCCTTCTCCAGTTCAGTCCTAGTGCCAAATTTAGACCTTGCCTATCTGCACACCATTTGGGAGTTTCCTCCTCTCATCCTTGACCTTTCCTCAGAATAGTCACCACTGAAAGAAGAGGACAACAAACTCATGAGCCTCGCTTGATGCCTGGCATCACAGTCACTGCTGAAGTTGGGAGGAAGAAATTTAATTAAACCCTTTTGGATAGAGATTGAAATATACATAAATGATGACTGCAAAGGGCCTCTAATTTGGTCAAATATGCCATGCAGAAAAAAAACCTCCACATGCAAAACCTCACTTAGAAGAACAGTTACAGCTTTCCAATGAAATAACTACAAATATTTCAAACTTCAGTAATATTTACTTTTAGCTAATGCCATTTAAATGCAGCAACTACTTGAACAAAATAATGCAGCCTAGATCACAGGAAAGTGGCACAAACAGCAATCAATGTCTCCAGGATGAGACACTGCTCTATGAAAAGCACGGACGGCCAGAGAGGTTACGTCACCCTCGGCCACTGCCGCTCCAGGGATGGCCACGGGCAGCAGGGGACAAGACACAGACCACTGAAGGGAATCTTATCTTCAACTGGAAAAGCGAAGTCTGACCCAGATCATAAACCATGGCTGTAAGCCTCTGAAAACCAGGTCACCAGCCAAGTACGTATGATGTATAACAGACGCACAAGCCTATTCTGTCTACAGTATGCAACCTTAGCATAAAAATGAGCATTATTATATTAAACATTTTCATTATTAATGTCAGCTTTACTTTCACAAATGAATAGAAAAGGCCCCATTTTCAACATGCGTGTTTACAAATGACACTGAAGACTAAATATTTAGTCAATAAAAACAATTTTTTGTATCATTACTATATATCTTCTGAAATAAAGTTGAAATATTCATTAAAAAACATGAAAAATACATCTCATGAACTTACTTCTTTTCCTGTTGGTCACTTTCTTGCTACTGTATCCTGATTCTTAAGGAATAAATAAGTATTTGTAGTTGAAGCTTTCATTGCTCTAAGAGTAAATGACTGCAAAATGAATTGCAGAAAATGAGCTTTCCTTTCTGGATTTTTACAGTCCTAAATGCAGAGAAGACGTATGATGTTGCGCAATTCTAATTAAAAAAAGAAATATGTTCAAATGGAATTAGAAATGAAATGGCTAAATCAGAGAAATTTATTATTTTGCTCGTTGAGTACAGCTATGAAACCACAATACATATGTCTAGTCAAATTCAAACCTGGTATTTAAATGGAAAAGAATCTTTAGTTCCCTGATTTAAAACCAATGAACCAGGCAAATTTAAGGCAAACACTGAATCTTGCGGTGATGAAAGACTGTAGGACTTGCTGTTTCCACATAATGGGAGTCCTCAAAAAGAATAGCGGCCTGGGTGGCAACAGAAGGAAAGCTTCTCAAAAAGCTGGCAGCAGGTACATGCTTACCGCTCCCCCATCCACATCTGTCCTTTGAATCTTTACATGACATGAAAGACGACATTCCCAACATGAAGAATGACCCAATCAAGTTCATATCACTGAAATTCTGATAGGAACTTACTCACCAAGAAAAAAAGTATGTGGTGGAATATCTATCAGTAATTTGAGATCAGGTGGCAACAGCACAGAACTGCACTAAAAAGAGAAAAAGCTTCAACAGAACTAATCCATAATCTCTAATATATATTACCAGGATCTGGAAAAGTACAGATGGAAGGATGCTTTGAACCTGATCTGTTAGAATCTTTTCTTCAGTATTCGCCAGTGATCACTGTCTTCTTTGTACAGCCTGGTCCAACATTCTTACTATCTGTCTCTTTTACACCTCTCCATACTTAATCCAAAATTCTACCTACTTCTATTGAAAAAAGAAACTTTTAGGACTTTGTGAGTTAACATAAACACCCTTGAATTTTTTAAGATGTTGAACACATGTAACCAACACAGTTTGAGTTGTGTAGGCTCAGTATCTCAACACTGAAAAAGCTGGAGATCCACAACAGGTGCGAGGGATTCTGATCTTTTAGAAATCCTTCTTCTAAAAGCTCTTCCATGTTCTAATAAAAAAATTTGAAAGCTTATTCATGAATACTGTTAGAAAAGAAACCTTTGATTCTACAAACTGGAATAACTCCTGTGCTCTGTGAAGTGCATTCTAGGTTCATGGATTTCTGCTCTGACAGCCTACAATTGCCTCTTCGAAACCATTTACCCTGTCAGCTCAACTGAAAATCTGCACCTATCTATTATTTTGCTCTAGACTTAAAAATAGTTTAAGCAAAATATATTGCAAAGGCAGAAACCTGACAATTTAGCACTCAGTATTTTAGATTTAGATTTTAGGGCATACTATTAATCTTATTACTACTCCTGAATGAAATGCCATACTTCCGCCTCTCCACTGATAAGCTGCCCAATATCTCTAGTAAAGTTAGACCTTTATGTTATTTTCATGTTTTTCCTCCCATTTTAATATATATACTTGAAATTAATAGGTACTATCTATGCAATAATACATACAGAACCACGTTACCATCTGAAGTAGAAACACAGGGAAGAGCTTAAGAAAAGGGAAGGCATATGTCAATGCTCCTCTTAAAATTCTCTGCCTGATTTCAGTAGTTTTCTGGCTCCTGGAATTCCTAAATGAGATGTGTTGTCTTCATACCTAATAGCCGCATTTTCTGTGAATTTGTCTGGTTGCTTTTTGAATTCATGAAAATGTAGGCATCCAGGTTATTCTGAGGCAAGCAGCTTCACAGCTCTGTGTTGTGGGTAGAGTAAGTTTCTCCTGTTGATTTTGAACCTGCTCTGCACTAGATTCAGGGGGTGTCCCCTAAATCCTCCCAATTTGTGTCATCTATACTGTTCATGACTTTATAATGCTCCATTGCACAGCCCTCCCTTCCAACGTGAAGAGTCCTTGTCCGCCTGTTACTCATACGGGAGCTGTTCCGCTGCGCGTTTCTGCTGCACCGCTCTGGACTTCCTGCATCCTGCTGCATCACTGTGCTTGCATAGCCTGGAACTGCACCCAGCATTCAGGGTGGATGTGCATCGTGGATTAGAATAGCAGCACAGCAACATGCTGTTTTCTCCTCTATCCCTTTTCTAATAGTGCAAATCATATTCCTGGACTTTTCTTGACTGCTAGAAGTAATTAACCTGACGCTACTACAGATTTATTTCCTGTAACACCAGAAGTGCTGTTCTTGAATGGTAACAATCAGCTCAGAACCCATCACAGGACCCTGCTCCTCCCGCCACATACACTACTTCACTTTTATCTACCCAGAATTTTCTTTGCCCAACTACTGCTTGGCTACTTGGAAACACCGCCATTTCCCAAACAAATACAAGCAACTCCTAGTGAAAATATCCACTGCTTCCCAATCGTGTCATAGCCTCCATCAGGCAGCAGGGCAACTTCCCATCGTATCGGGACAGCCAGCGGCACTACAGAGGGGAGTGGAAGCAGCAGAACACATTACCTAAGGCAGCCTGTTGAACTCAGGAGAAATATACTACAAAGAGATCT
Source organism: Chionis minor (assembly GCA_013398295.1). Taxonomy (NCBI): domain Eukaryota; kingdom Metazoa; phylum Chordata; class Aves; order Charadriiformes; family Chionidae; genus Chionis; species Chionis minor. Next base: position 1,513,654 of record VZSF01007519.1, on the reverse strand, counting down.
CGTTATGTGGAAAGGGTGAGGAAACTGTGTTATACTCTTAATTAAATCATTAAGGAAAATAAAACCACAACCCTGCCAGAGATTAGTTTCTGAAATAATCCATTTTAAATTTAATTTTAAAACATACTTGTAATTTTCAGAAAAGTCATTCTGCTTTTAAGAGCAGTATATGAGCTATAACTGGAGAATAGAATGATATTTTATATATAGAAGGTTGACTCACTGTTTATTTAGACACACACACAGGTGAGAGTGCTCACACAGGAGAAGGGGAACTGCATTTAGTCCATCCTCTGCTTGAAGGGATCAAACTTACATCTCCTACATGTGTTTATATAAATACATGAATAGTTGTAAAAATGTAAGTCTAAATATTTACATGTACTGAGCACATTTCTGATAATTTTATTTAACTAATAAAAATCTCTTTCAAAATGTTTTTACACCTCTTAACTGAATACTAATGTCCAGTCAAATGCAGCTTGACACACATTTGATTGAATATTCCCACACAATAAACCCCATAAAATTAAAGAATCTTAATATGCACTAAGGCATATAAATCATCTCAATACACATGTACTGGATTATTTGGTCTTCTGGTCAAAGAAACTTTGTGCTTAAAATAAATGCTTTGAAAGTGGACTGCATACCAAAACGTGCTCTAAATGCTGTTCCAAAAGTGAGATGTAATGTTTGGCTTGGTTTACACAACACACGTTAAAAATCAATGGTGTCCATACAAATTTTCTGTTTGTCGATCTTAAATCATGGTTTTCAAATCAATCAGTATTTGACATTAAAAGCAAACTGACCCTCAATGTTGCATCTTCCTATTGATATAGCAAAGCCTGGAGCAAACCCTGATGATCTAAGTCAGGACCAGTTCCCCAGCATTAGGCTAAAGGCTACAGATCTGGCACTAGACTCTGAGATGACGTAAGTGATACTTGGAGCAAATCTGGCAAATATTCTGGCCTCAGTGATTAAATTTTTTGCTGCTTGCCTTTGTTCATCTGATCATTAGTTTGATTTAGGGTTCACTTAGTCCCGTATGCACAATTATATTGGAACAGGACAGTTTGATAGTGTACTATTTAGAAACCCAGAAGCAGAAGCAGCTCCAGGTTTCCCAGTGGGGCAGAAACGATGGAGTTTCTGCCACAAAAGGTGACTAAAGTCAGAGGGCAGAGAGTGGCTGGGGAATCTGCGGCTTCGGCTGCTCCTGGCAGGCAGCTGCTTCAGCCAACAACCTGCTTTCCCTTGTGACTAAGATAAGTTCTGGGCAGAAGAAATATTCGTATTTCCCCTATCCCTCCCAAACTATTCAAGCTACACACCTAAGACATTTTCATTTTACTTCCGTATCATTTCCGTGATGCTGAACCCAACACCAAATCAGGAGAGTGATCCGAAAACAAGTCCCACTGATTCTAAAAATATTTGTAGGAGTCGCTGGTTCTGATGGCAAGGACAGTGAGCTTGTACCCACGCTAGCAGACAGGGTGCTGGAAGATAAACAGAAATATATGGCGAAATTGCTGACACTGAGGGCCTAATGTTCACACTGTGTTTCAGAGCTGTCTCTTAATAAAACTAGCTCTAGTCTGGTCTTCTGGAGTAAATTTTCTTTAGTGGCTGCAACAACCTGAAGAGTGCTCTCAGAGCCTACCTTCTAATTTCGTACAAAGAAAAGGCATGCTCCCAAGTCAAAGAACACTGAGTGAGAAAAATCAGGAGATTCACTTCAAAAATGCAGTCCTGATCTGAATCAAGACACTAAAGGATGTGCACCTACAGCCAAACACTTGAGGAAGGGACACACACTTCTTGCCTGCAGAGTCTGAAGGACACAGCTTTCCATTGCTCATTCCATTATAAAAACAATTAAATGTGACTGGCACCAAAACCTGAGGAGAGGAGGGGCCATCTACCTTGTTCCTTCTTCCTACAAGCAACCAGGTTATATACTCTCTTCCACAATTTACTTTTTGAAGAGACCAGTCAAATTCTTGACAGACCCCTGAGTGCAGGACATACCAGCAACTGAAAGGAAAGCTACCCGTGGTCTTTCCAGACAGCCAAAAGCTTGTGGTGACAAGATGCCGTCCAGAACTGGTAACCACTGTCCGTTAGAGATGAAAGCGAATGAGGCTGCAGGACAAGTTGCATGGATCGAATCCCATACTCCTCAAAACCAGTCTGGATCTATAATGCTAACAAACATCCTTAACAGAGAAACTGCAATAGCAACACAGGAAAGCTTGAGAAGGACCCCTGGGAGACAGAAGAAAGATGGCACAGCAGACACGGATGCCAGTGAGTACCCAAATCACTCAGCGCTGCAGCACAGAGTTATAGATGACTCAATGTCAATGGAGCTCTAGGACTGGTAAGAAGTTGTCATACGCAGTACACAAGAGTCCAGTAAAAGAGAGGCCACCACCGCCTCCTCCCTTTGGGTCGCTTCTTGAATGAAAACCTTTTCTTCCATTCCCTTGAAGTATCTTAAGATGACAGGCATGGTTGTTCCCGTCTGTAGTGCTGACTGGCACCAACTCTGAACGTTACCAAGTATCATCTAGCAAGATGACCTGACCACAGCAACCCTATGGGTTTAGGTAACTCCTGAGACTGCAGGTGACGAGCTCAACTGGGGACACTGGTTTCACGTTCATTAGAAAGGATCGCCAAAAGTAGGCAGGCAGCCCTCTCGCAGACCTTGGTGGGTCACCAAGTGGGAGCTCTTAAGGTAGCCCACATGCCTGATAGTTTTAACTGTCCATCACCTGAGCAATACAACCACAGCAGCTGTACACTGGGATTCCATGTAAGCCTTTCCTAGGAACATGAGACCCTGCCAATTTGAATGGCTTTCCAGATGCTGTACGGTGCCTTAATGTTACATGTTAAAAATTTATAGAACTTTAAAGGATAGGAAACAACTTCAAAATCAACTCCAGCGCTCACATAAGAATTTACTTGCATGTAGAACTGACATGAGTCCAGAGATGAGAAGCAGAGAGTACACAGGCAAGTATTTAAACTATTTAGTCTTGGTCCAGTAATAATTTTAAAATACAGGAAAACATATGTTTATGTATTTATACATGCATATACATTCTTACGTACATATTTTCAGGTAAGATAGCCTAAAATTAGATTTGTAAATGTTTATCTATATATATCTATACTATCATATAAAAATAATCTGATTTTGAAATATTTCTCTTATTAGGGCTACTTCAGAAAAGTAACTTAGGGAGTGTAATTTTCAGCATGTTGCTTTGAGACTTTTCATTACTCTGCAGCTCTTCTCTGCGAAAAACGGAAGCTTTTTGCTTTGCAAAATGAAGGCTTTCAGTGAGACAGGGGGACTTGCAATGGTAATTTCTCTATTGGATTTGCAAATGATGGTCATTTTTCTAATGAAAAAGCCAACTATTTTCCAAATATACCCTCCTTCTCATCTCTGGACTGATGCAAATTCTACACACAAATATGAAAATTCTCAGTGGCAGCATAATTTGAAAAATTGTGTTATTACAAGGTGCTTATAGGTTTTGAAATAGTAAAAATGGCCCCATAAGAAAAAAATTAACATTCAGAAACAAGACAGCCGAAAGTGTAGGAGGAAATTAACTGCACCCTTTGTCTGTTATCACCGTTGTACAAGCCAAGGTTGCAGAGCTTTCTACAAATGAGAACTTAACTCCATCTGTGTAATTCCGTGTCAACTGCTGCTGTCAGGAAGTTTTACAAAAACATAAAGTAAGTTTAATACTTTAAGGAATTATCTACAAAACTTAAGAGTAGTGAACAGAAAGGACCATATCTCCTCCGAGCATTTTTTTTTTTAAATCTACTGGGAAAAAATAATTTCAATAATTTCCTTGCAGTTTTAAGCATTTGGCAGGGGAGAAGCCATACCTTGGTTCATTTTTCTCTCTTGCAGCTCTCCCGTTTCATATTCTGTCCCTCAGGAAGCCTCATAAAATGCAGAAAAGTGTTCATCATTATAGGTGACAAAACCTCTCCTATGCAACATGGAAGTTTTTACAAGTACATATATTTGTGAATGCATGTGGACAAAATAAATACCAAATAGAAGGTGGGGATAGCCATGTAATACACAGGCAGGAACTTCTGACTACATCTCCTGCTCTCTGCCCATTTTTCTCTTTCTAAAGAACACACATAATTTTCTCATAAAATTATACTGACAAAAATATCAAATAGATAAATAAAAAAAAAAAAAATCCTGATGTTTGTGATTTTTTAAAAAAAATCTCAATTTTCAAAGAATATACCGTGGGGACCAATTCAGGGTAGGCAGCAATGATTTAGTCTTTCTCTGCTCCAAATTAGAGGCAAAAAGTAGAAACCTTTCCCTCGTGTCCTATTTCAACCCAGGTAAGTTTGTATTTCTGCCATCAGCATTAGTTTTATAGTCCATCATGTTACTCAGAAGACTGGAAAAACCAATCTACGCATCCGACTGGTATCCCACACAGGCAAGTATGGTCTGACGGCCGCAATGGTTTAATGCCTCTGAGACAACCGAGTGTGGTGATCATTAAAGTTAAGCACGAGACATATAAATACCTGAGAAGCCGTCATCTTTTAGTACTTCCAATTACCGAACAACTGGAAATAGTAAACTAAACTGAGGAGAGGCTGAAAGGAAGAAGTATATTTCCATGGGTTACGTAGTCTGTCCTACTCTTCAAAAATTATCTGTCCATTGGTGCCTGTACCACTCTATCATATATAAGATAATCAGATTGTTTCTACACATTCTAGTCCAGATGCTTGACAATTTTTTCCTTTACAAAACTTCTCATACAAAAAACAGTCAGCTAAGATAAGTATTTAAAAGGCAAGATCATGAATTACTTTCTCAGAGACAGATTTTTAAAAATAGATGATTTCCCACTACAATAAAAATTAGGTCTTGCATGCAGATAAATATCACCAAGTTTAAGACGAGCCACAGAAATCTGTCTCATCATTAACTGCTACTAGGTACCAATGGATGAGTGCCAATCATTTGGGAGAACGTGGTCAGTTACAGGAATTCATTTGATTGCAGCAAGATGCAGATACTCGTTGTAAGAGATAGATAGGCATAAACCAGACACATGCCATAGTAGCACACTTCAAAATTAGATACAAGTTCCCTCATACTGACCAACTTGCTGGAAAAGCGCAACATCCTATTTTTGTTTATAACTGTAGCATAAATCGAATAAAATTGTAATACAGTTGTTTTAGGTTTATCCTCATTAAAGACTTAATCTGAATTAAAGTTTGATAATTACGTGAATCCATACTCAAAAACTTGACAGCTGTGTTTTAGCATTATACCTAAAAACTCTGGTTAGTACAAATTATTAATTGTAACCAAAATCACTCCATGGTGCTAATTCAATCACTGTGTGAAATACTTCTATTCCTGTGGCATTCTTGCATGGCTACCAGTTGCAGAACATCCACTTGTGCCTGAATTGGCCTGAACTTTGTGCCACTTATTCAGGTACCATTAGGCCAGGTTAATTCTTCAGGAAGACACAGTTGACATGTTTGCAAAAATGCGTATTATGTATTTCATAATACTGGTGATTTTATATTACATCGTTACCTAGGTTTATTAACAGTATATATTTATTTCACAAATAATAAAAAGACTGTAATACCGGAGTACCAGTTTGGCTTACAAAGTTTTGAGATCCTCTTAGAAGTCAGAAGAATGACACTCCAAGTGCCACATTTTACATACAAGAATAGCCTATTACAGCAATTCTTTCTTCCCCTCCAAGTTTTATGACTATCATAAGGTGCCTTGAAAAAAGTCTTGGGCATTTAGAAAATCATATACATAGTAGAGGTACCACCATAATGAATCACGTGCCTTATGAAGCCCTGACATTTTTCTTTACTCATTCCTAAACTAACAGAAAAATAAATTATGCAAGTTCGAACAGCTTTTATAACCTACACAAAAATATATAAATATAATATAATTTGTAAATTATTTAAAAAGATAATCTAAATTAATAAATTACCAAAATAGGTGTATTTAGAAAATAAGATTTTATTTTCATTTCATATTTCACAACATTTTTTCTTAATGTCTAAGTAATTTCTTAAGTAAACCTCTTGAAAGAGAGCTAGTTTGTCAAATGCAGAATGGTCAACTATTTATTCTTACTATAGGTTTAAATAATCCAGTATTCAAGTAACTCCCCTGGCTGTCCCGTGCTTATGACACAAATGAAGTGACTTTTTTTTTTTTTTTTTAATTTGTTTTACAAGTTGACAAGCTACATTTTGGCTTCACTCTGATTTCCCATAGCAACAAAAGAGCATTTTTAATGGTGTTCTAGGTTTCAGTTTTCAAAATATGGGTCCTGACTTTTGGATTCAGGGGAACTACTTCGTAGAGATTACATGCCGTTATCACAACAGATTGTTGTATCAAACATTCATAATTCACTTTTCCTGAAAATAAAGATTACAAAGAGACGTTAAAATACCAAAATGTAGACAAAAGCAGTTTTAGTATGTAATTTGGATGATCTGGTTTGCTTCATGTAGCTTTGCATCTTGAATAACATGGGTTTATTATGCATATTCATATATGACATGCACATAATTTTTTGCATTTATATTCACGGCTAATCAACCAAAACATCGGCAGTAGAAAATGACTGTCTGGGAGTGGTGTGACAAGTTCCAAGTCTCTCCAATTTTTAATTACCTACTATATTTTTACAATACTCATTTTTACATTACAGATTTTTCACACTACTGATTTTCAGTTCTTTAAAAATATTAAATCACTGACCATTTATATAATTTATTTGTGTGAAGTGGGAAATAAAGCACCACCTAAATTCTAAGTGCAGCTTCTTCATTTTGCAAGATAATGAACAGCTATCATTCACAGAAACCTACTGCAGTGTAGGAGCATGAATAAAGACACAGTCAAAAATATGCAATGGATTTAGAGTGTTTTACTGGATTTGAAGGGCAGACATTCCCTGGCATTCTATTTAAACAGGTAGATACATGAGATTATGAAAGGTCTCATCCTGCTTAAATGGAAGTGCAAAGCTTAAGGAAAAGTATAATTTTCAAAAGATGCATTCTGTAGGATAATATCCGTTGCTAAAATGACAATGGGAAATTATACGTTAATGAATTTTTATACATTTCAATAAAACTTTGTATATTAATATAAATCAGAATGAAACCTAATGGATATTTCTGACATTATATTAAGGAAATTGACATGTTTTGCCGTATTAACCTTTTTGCTTCAAAAGGCTGGGAAGGTAGTCCACAGCACACTTCAGCAAGATCTTATTTTTCTCTGAAGATCAAGTAATTTACGATAGATGCTTCCAAAGGCAGGGTTGTCAACTTCTTTAAAACTGTAATCTGGATTTGCACTGTTCCATTTCTGTACACAAATTGTTCAGAAATAGTTACGGAATCTCCCTGCAAAGGCAATTATACCCAGATTTTTGGACTGAGAACTGGACAAACCTGCTCTTCAGCCCCCATGTCGAAGAATAACCCTCATCTAGCCGTTACAGTATTTCACGGACAGAGCACATGCTTCAAAAGAAGCCAGGTTCATGAAGAAGGTATGAGAAGAGAATGGCACGAGCTGGCAGGATTGCAGAGCCACACTGACTGTGTGATGCTACGGCAGCCCCCCAGCCAGGGGAGACGAGGACTCCCATCAGCTCTGAGAAAGTGCTGCACGAACGAAGAGGAGAATATACAAGACCCTCTTGTTGGCATACAGACTCACAAATGCACTCTAACACAAAGGAACACTAAATTCAGGCAGTAGACTAAATTAAAAAAAAGAATCTCATTCACTTCTCAATAGGATTGTTTAGATGAACTGGCAAACTAATAGATGTACTAGAAAACTATTTCAGACTGTTTTCCTTAAGAAGTGGAATAACATCCTGAGAAACCAGCACTATTGGCCTTGAAGAACAATAGTCTATCTCTCCAAAACAGTCTTAATGAATAAGAAAATATCTTGCAAAGCCAGGAACTTCAGAGCAGACGTAACATGATGACATGATATTACCTGTCTGAAATACTTATGTAGCAGAAAATGTTATTATTAAGGAAAAAAGCATCTTACAATCCTTTTGTACAGTAGTAGTAGCGAGAATATTGAGTACATACATGATTCCTAGTAAAGCATTTTTTTAACCCTCAATTCAACACAGAGATACTGAAAAAAAAGCATGCCACAGAAGAGCATGCAGCTCTACTGAAATATTGCTAACACTTAGTAGTCCTACATGGACTCCTCATCACCGCTTCTTGTGGACAAATCAAGCATATCCCTTCCCCCTCCTAACAGCTATATGCATGTACAGATAGCATAAAACACATTTTCATGTAGACTTTGATAATGATGAAGATGAGCTGTAAATGAAGGTGAGCTGGAAATCATAAAATCACTTGGGTTGGAAGAGACCTTCAAGATCATCGAGTCCAACCATAAACCTATGCCAAAACCACCCCTAAACCATGTCCCTCAGCACCACGTCTACCCGTCTTTTAAATACCTCCAGGGACGGCGATTCTACCACCTCCCTGGAATCTGACAAGTTCAATTCTTTGAGCCTAAGCACTATATGAGTGAACTGAAGAACACACGGACCTGGCCCAGGAGGCCACTGCCCACCTGCTCCTCAGTCTGCACCTAGTAGGGCTCCCACTCTTCTCTGCTTCCCTTCCCGAGCATTAGGTCAGTTTCTGATTAGCAACCCTTGCCTTTATGCCTTGTATTACACTGATTCCAGTTCACTCTTGTATTTCTGAATCCTACTGGCAACTGCAACTCCCATCAACTACGGAAGATTTGTGTATTAATCACTGATTTAGAAAAAAAATCTCAGTCTCCCTCAGAAGAGGTGTGGATTTCACAAACAAACCCAGAACAGGAAGAAGGCATTAAAACTTGCACAACGGCAAGGAATTCCAGCATTTTAATCTGATTTTACCTCATTCAAAGAATTTATCTGGTTTAAAGAAGTGACAGCCAAGAAAGCATTTTACAATCAGAAGAGAAATAGCTTTCCTTATTGAACAAAACTACGGTAATTGGCTCCGTAACGTGATGGAGTTTCAGAAAAAGCCATTCCGCCCATCGTCCTCTGCTGGGCCTCTGCAGAAGCTCCCTCGGCTGCTTTGTTTCATTCAGCCTCACATTTGTTTCTTTATAAACTCCAAAGTGAATTATTCCTTGAACTATTTCAGATTTTGCTGTCACAGAAAACCTCCCAAACAACACGCAAAAATATTTCTAATCTTTCATTAATTTGTTGCTGCCATTTTTTTTTTTTTTTTTTCAAATATAAAAGAAAGGCTGACAACTATCTATAATTATTATTTGGAGAGGCAAATGAAATGTTGGCACAACAGAGTAGAAGTCAGAACCAAGAGCTTTTTGGATGGGGCTTTGAGCAACCAGGTCTAGTGGGAGGTGTCCTTGCACATGGCAGGAGGGTTGGAACTAGATGATCTAGGTTGCTTCCAACCCAAACCGTTCTATGATTCCATGACATTCTTCAGTTAGTGTAACATTACTGTAATGTGAGCTGAATGAATAGTAGCTAATAAGCTAATGCTAAAACCTTTCTTAAATATTCATAATTACTTTTTACAGTATGCAGCTACATGAGACGCCGAATTTCCAAGAAAGCACGCACTCACGTTTGTACAGGATCAACACACAGCACAGTAAAGCTTGTAAAAGGTTCACAACAAATAAATACTTCAAAAATTAGTCCAGCAAATGAAGATTATTTATAATATCAGTCCACAAAAGACACTGTGAGATTTTAACTATGATATTGGAATTTACTATACAGCAGGTATGTTTCAAGACTCGTTAATGGTGATGAATAACTGCATTCAATTTAGTCCAACACCTCCAAATTCTCACTGTCTACACAAGGATGAAGTTAAACATTTTGAGACTTTAATTTAAAATAGCTTAGCTGTTCCATTTGACATTGAAATTCATTGTAAGGTGAATGAACAGCAATACAGACGAATCTAACAAAGGATCAACTATAGGGTAGCTTAAATGAAGAAACCAGTTTGCAAAAGAAAGGCAGAAATATCTAACTCCATATTTATTCATGTAAATGACCTGACAGGCATTACAGGCGCTCTTAAACTTAATTTTGTCAGCCTTTTGCTAATGAATGGAAAAGACAGTAAAAACATAATAAAGACATGCCTGATTTCAGATCAATACTGAGGAGGACAGTAAGAAACATCTGCCAGTCGGTTCAAGACAGAGACTTTCTCTTTGTAAAAGCTACTACAAAACCAGCTGAACGCTAACAAACCACAATGGGAGCACTTGCCTTAAAAATAAAAATATTTTGTTGAGGAGGCAAATGATTTTCAAGCTTACTGTATCTGGTCTCTTATGAAGAGACAGAACTTCTAAAAAGGGAGACAAACTTTCAAATGCCTTGCAAATTGTTTTTTACTGCTTCACAGCTAGTCTCTTAGAAATTTCTCAATAGATATCTGGTTAAAATTACAAGCCAGAGAGACACTGAAGATAGCAAAGGCATAGTGTTACCTATAGCTATTTTAGCATATGTCATTCTTTCATTTTATATACAGTATTTCTAAAGGACGTTTTAGTTTTTAAGAATCTTACTTGCTCTATCAGATTGTCCAAGTGCAATTCACTGACATGCTACAGAAAGGAATTAACAGCAATAACAATAATGCTAATAAATATAAAACATTTTAACCAGTAACTCCATTTGTGAATCTTAATAATGGGTAGTTGGCTGTTAATATTTCAGATATTTAACATCTCTAGTCTTACAACCATTTAATTCCTAAGGGAAAAAGAACAAGGAAACACGGAATTTGAAGGAAAATGAAGCATTAAAGCGTTGATCAGACCTGACTTTTGATCTTCTGAAATGAGAAATATGTTTTCCAACCTCTGATAATTTTTCCAACAAGACACCCACACCCGTTTTTAAGATCTATGTAATCTTTCATTACTCCTAAAAATAGTTGAGTCATCTTTATGGTTGCAAGTGTAACTAAAATGATCATGATCTCCTAAAATGATCAGGATCAGGGAAGGGGCTAAATCAACCCCTGATTACTTCTGGAGGGGAACTGAGTTTTTTGGAAGCCGAGATGCCATTAGAGATGGAAGGTGTAGAGAAGTGCGTTGAGGATTATGACACAAGCAGAGTCAGTGAGCAGAAGGCTACTGAGAAGAAGTCACCGAATAGGAAATCAATATGCCCATGAGAGATAAACAGCCAAAATGAAGGTGAAAGGATGAGATGAGCAACATTTATAAAGAAAAACCCCACCACTCTGCAAGTTAGTCTGACAGAAATAGCACTTCTGGGAAAGGCAGGAGGGCAGGGAAAAAGGTCTGTTTCCACTGTGGTGAGGTTTTTATGGAAAGACTCCACATCTAACAGTTGTCCTAACTTTCCTTCCCAGCAGAGAGTACAACACTCAAAGGTGTTACAGCCAGTATGAAGGCTGGTAGAAGGTCTAATGAAATAGTTGAAAACATGATGGTATATATCAGTAGTAGACAAGTACATCCATACTGCTCTTGGGATCCAAAATCACATCAACAACTTTTCTCAAGTCCCAGACTGTTAAGAAAGAAATATGAGGATGAACCTTTGTGGTTAAAGGCACTGCGTAGAAGCTTCAGACATCTGCTGTGGACTGGTAAAAACTGAGTCTTTTCCCACTTTTTTTTTTTTTTTTTTTGAAGTCCAACATGAGACATGTGAGGTGAAATAAATATTTTGCCCTGAAAATACGAGTCCGTAAATTTACCCTTGCCTTCAGAACACCCCTCTTTTTGCAAGCTGATACAAATAACGTAGTGGTTCTTTCTAGAAGACAAGGGAACTAGAAAGATAAAGAGCAAAATATTAAGATCAGACTCACAAGGCTTCACATTACAGTTCAAATACTACATGACTTTAAAAACTCTTCAGAGTAAAAGTGAAAATCAGCTTTGTTTTACCAGCTAAATTTAGACCAGTTAGTAATCACTGGACTCTTAATAGGAAGCAACTAGTTTTGGCCACTGCAGGTAATCACTGTACTCCGGAAACCAGCAGCTCTAAAAGGTACTGTAACAATACATCATCTGGCTCACTTATGAGGTCTGTTGATTAACAAACTCAAGGCCACACAAGTATTCAGTAAGGAAAGGGAAAAAAAAAAAAAAGAGGGAGTAGAGTGGATAATTAAACTTTTCCAACCTCGGTGTTACTACACAGTGCATAGAAACACATGTGAACATTCCCCACGTTGGCTTCAGTCCAGGTTCCTTCTCTGACTTATTCCAATGTCATACTACCACTCCTATCAACTTAAAACCATTAAAAACCGTAAAAGGAAACAAACTTGGTTAACACAAAAATGATTTAAACTCTCTGTGACTAGGATTTTTGAACAATGACAGGTGACTTTTGAGACACAAAACTTCTGGGCTGTCCAGGATGATGGCGAATTTAAGATAACTCCACTCAACAGACAGTCAAATTACAATGTGTCTGCTGAGTGTCAATAAATACCGTACTGAAAGGACAGCAGTACTGCATTCCCAAGTAACACAGCAGTGTGGTTAAACATGCAAGAGGGGGTCAGAAAAGTTGGGAACCTTGAAGAAACAAAAAAATGAGACATAAGAGTATATATTAAAGCCTATCCTACAATGTTCAGCTCAACACCAAATTCAGCTAATTTTTTTTAGATTAAAAAGTACAATCTTAGGACATTTTTATGAGAGTAAGCCATAAATAAACAATATAAACGCAATATAAAGCATTTTAGGTATTTAGAAAAATTTAAATAGTTCCAGAATTTTGTTATTCTATATTTTTATTTTTAAAGGAAATTCCATTTTGCAAAGCTACATACTCTTTTCTTCAAGCCAAAGGATATTCAGATTCCTGTCTCCTGGAGAACTCCCAGTCATTTTGACTGACTACCTACAATGGAAACACTCAATACTACAAACTAGACAACTCCTGAGTGGAACATCACATTCAGCTTGGGCCAGCTAAAGCAGAGTGGTATTCTGAGGAAGCTGCGTGAGGAATGATTTTATCAACTAGAATGGCTGAAAGAATATATTATCATAATTTGAACACACCTATGAAACAGCATCCCTGTTCTGTAAAAAGCATGATCTAGTTCTTAAGAACAGAAGTAATGCAGATTAATTTTACAATGTATTTATTTAAACAATATCTAGATCTTACAGTAGTCCATTAACTCAATGCATTCGGAATATTGATTCTGCACTCTCATTTTAGTGCCTTATGGGGAAAAACCTGTGAAATTATGAGCTAACACTTATCGAGAGATATCCTGTATGATAGCATTTTGTTAGTAACCACTTATTCTGTGAAGAATTTGTAAAGGATCTGGCACAATTATAAATTCTTTCTATAAATTTACTGTGATTTGTACCATTAAGCATGACAGTGCAGTAATATCAGTAACATATTCTTAGTAATAAGCCAATATGAAAATATGGAACGATGAATTTCTGCAGCACTTATTGAACTCTTGGAATAAACAGTTCTGATGTGCACTGTAAGATTTAAAGTATGTTCAGGTCACAGCTAAAATAAAACACTGTAGTGAAGAAAAATGACTACCAATTTTTGGTTGCAAGAAACACAAGATGCACATAAATGTCCTTGCAAATTTCTGACATACCCTCTCCAAAATAATTTAAACTCTCTTATGTTTTACACTGTCACCATGCAGCGTACAGACTTATAAGGAACTATTTATTCCCATAACCCAAGACACAAGAGTGAACATGGGCTTTAATTACTGTTCACCTTTAGAATGGGTCCACTAGGTCAAATGAGATGCTAGTAATGGCAGAGCGTAAGCTGGCAAGTTATTTGTGCTCATCAGCTGTATGCATAAACACTGACTATTATCTGATTATCAATCTTATCTACAAGCTCATTGGTATCTACGTATGTTGTTACAAAAACCTGAATTACTTCAACGTGATTTGCAACTAAATAAGTCACAGCCCTTCTTTCCTTAATTCTTATTTTTGAATGGCAACGAAAAAAGTACCTGATTGGTTTCCTGAAGTTAGAGATATGTAGAACCCTAATCTAAGATCAAAAACATCAGAGACCAGTCTTACTCTCATCAGAAAGACAGACGACTGACTGCTTGATCAGATTCATTTGAAGCTACTATTTCTGTTCAAGAAGAACAACATCTGATTTTTCCAAGTAAAAATGGATTTGTCCACTCTTATTCTAATAATACACGATAGACAGACCATTAAACACAGGGTAAGCAATTAATTAACCTTAAGCAGTTAAAGAAATTTTTAAAAATGTGGTTTTTAATAATAAAAATGTCAGCCACATATACCTGTTCTATGCACTTGTCAAAAGGCAGCTTCCCCTCAGAAAAAATGAGGTACAACTGAGCAGCATAAACGTTCTAACAGCAGTTTAGCAAACAAGGAGCTGTCAACTTCCAATAAGCTATTATTCACACCTCTTTAATCACTGCCACAGAGTCGATTATAAATAGCCTCATACATTTTTAAATAAGGTCATTCTGAAATGAAACAACAAAGAGGGTAGTAAATATTCTGGTACATAAGCAATTTAAATTCTACAGCATAACAGAACTGCGCGTCCTCAAATATTCAGTTTAAAGAAAGCCAACAAAACCGTTTATTAACTGGTGCAAACAGTGTCAGATGCGTAATCTCTGCAAGATCAATAAACCAGCCCAATTATGTGATAGTTTGCAAACAGACCCGAAAGAAATGAAACTATTAAGATTTGCTCATAAAATCCAGCTCCAACAGCATTATTTACAAATATACACCAATACAAATTAAGTTAATACAACACATGCATTGCATGACTAAATCTCCCACAAAGATTTTATGCGAATACAAAGCAGCTCCTCTGTGCTTTCCTAGAAGCACAACACAAATAACTTACTTATGTGGAACCCTGATACATAGTAGATCTCTTTTTCTACTCTTTTTAAGATTTTAAATAATTAGAAATGGAATACATAAAGAAAAACAAGAAAAGAACTGCACAAGTAGGAGCCAGTTCTTAATTTTTTCCCTCTTCCTCAGTTTTTCTTCAGATTTAAGATTACCTGATTAAAAGATATGACAAAAAAATGCTAATAATAGATACAAAATCTTTAAAAATTAGCTTAGGGAAAAAAGATAAAAATTAGAAATATTTATTATTATGTGGATTTTTTCTCAGTAACATCATAATAATTGCAGATGTTAACTTGACAGCGATTTAAAGAAGTTAATTTAGCACTACCAGAAAAAGAAAGAATTAGAAGAAAAAAATAACTATATAGTTGCCATCTTACTGATCCCCTCCTGAGTTGTAACTGTGATGAGTACTGGAAAGCTCTTTCCTATTACAGGTTTTGTTTTTGTAACTTGTAACAGTCACCTTTGTAGATAGACACTTACCTGCGGTTTTTCAAAATCACGAAAGAAATGCCTACTGATACATTCTGCTGTATCCACCCAAATAGTCCTTATTGCTCCATTGCGGACAGTTCATTCCAGAAAATGGGTTCCATGAGTAGGGGACCCCAATACCACCCCCATCCCCTCATCCTCCCCCGCATCCCTTTCTGAGGTATTAACAATTTAAGCCTCACATCACTTAGATTTAGCTGAAAGGCATTCTGAGCATAAGGTGAATTTTATTTAGTTCACAGCCTGTCGCGCATCTGATTCTTAAAAAACTAACATTTCCCATGAGCAGCAGACACACCTAAATCTTCCCGGCTAGAAACATACCTTAATATTACATGTGGCAACGTCATGTTTAAGTATTCATGCATCTTCACAGACACAGGAGTTATTCTGCCCGTGCTGGGACTCGGTCATGCCCAGAAGTCGTGTCCCCATGGCACCGTGCCCAACGCAACAGCCCTGCTACGTCCTCTTGCCTTTTCCTGTGCTCACCATACAGCAAGAGCCACCTCCCAGGTAATGGGCATTCCGGTCTGTTAAGAATTTCATAATTATCAAAACCTCTACCTACACCCATAAACACCCTAGAAATCAGCGTGAAGGATCTGCTGGTGGTTTGCTCTCAGTCTTTTCCCACAGAAAGGCAGTACTGTTGTTCTACGCAGCTATACCTTCTAACTGGATTCCCATGTCCTAAATAAAGCATATTACAGCAGCTTACGTAGCGAAGGGATAAAATTGTAGCTGACCACAGCAAGATCTACATAAAAGCAAGGCATGACTTCAAGGAGCAAACTTTGCTATTTCAGTTCCCAGATAAGGCAGAAGTAGAAGAGGTTCAGATATCAACAGGCATCTCAGAATATCTTCATTTCTGCATTAGGCATGTTACTTTTCCCCTCTATTCAGTGTCATCTTGCTCAAAACAGCCCCTACTGACTACTTTAAAAAGGAAATACACCAACAAGAAGTTGGGACATAGCTTACACAAAGAAACACTCCTCAGCCTTAATACCACCAAAGTCTGGTTCATGCCCCAAAGCTTGAAAACTGTTTTCTTAGGTGTACGCCCTCCATCTACCTTAAGTTCTGTAATTTGTTTCTAATAGCTAGTACAGCATTCCAGAGAGCTGCGAGTATTATTAATTACCCTACTTTTAACCTATATCAGCAAAATGGATGAATGACTGAATAAAAACTCTTTTTTTTCCTCCAAAAAATTGCACTATCTTATATGCTTTAAGTGCACCATCTTCTGTTGTTCTACATTCATTGATAAACCACCCATTTTTTCCATTTTTTCCGCAGAAGTTTTTCTATACTCCCATCCTAACAATTTTTGGCAGTGACAAAGCGTCTTACATGCTGTTTACAGTATGTATTCACAACCGGAGTTTTCTGGAAGAAACACAGGGTCGACTATACACAATTTCTTACTTGTAGGAGTATTTTGGGAGGGGGGTTTCAAGCCTTCTTAATACTGAGAGGACAACTTCATTGAACTATCTGCAACAAAACAAAGACCCTTCTTCTCATTCGATAACAGAACTAGGTTTATAACCTGGTAATTGCGAGAAGCATAGTGTACAGCAGTTTCAATGGTTGCTGTGAGTCTCACACTAGTTTGCCTTCAGCTGCTTCACAACTTTGCAGAAGTCATGGAGGAATATGAAGTTCTGATAAACAAAAGACAGAATTATGACACGTTTCCCGCCACAATGAGAAGAGCATAGTTTGGATCCACAAAGCACACCGGACTGGAGAGGTGACAAGTCTGAACTGTGAAGATCTTTCAGGACAAAGCTAGTCAGCACTACTGTCAGAGCTCAAGAAAGTTGCAGTCCTATAGCGACAGTCCACAAGAAAGTATGAAAGGATCATGCAAATGAGACTCGTCAAATCCCATGACCTTTGGGTACCAACACCGATGCTACATATTCCCAATACCGAAAAGAGAAAGTGCACCCCAAAGTACAAAAGGGTCTAGAGCAAGATGAACCCCAAAACCAGTGAAAAGCAGTAAAGACATAAAACATAATAAAACTGTACCTGTTATTTGTATTCATTATCAGAGATGACCTCTATGAGGAGTAAAAAAGAAAAATACGGTTTGAATTTTATAAAATATGTAAAAAGAATACACATATATATTTACATGTACATATATATGTATAAATAACTACAATTACATATGAAGTGCTTAACATCCTTGAAAAGCATTTCAACCTATTTGACAGTCAGCTAACCTACAGGGGACACAGTATTATTGTAAATCCTGCCAGGAGGAACCCCCGCTCCTTGCTGCGTTTATACTCTAACCATCTGAGCTGAGAACAGAAGCAGAAGTGGAAAAGGGAACAACAGAACAGAAAAGATACAACTCAGCTAGGAACCAAAAGAGTTAAAAAGAAACCCAGCTCTCACGAGATAGGAGAATATTACTCAATATGTTAGGAACACGACACAATAAGTGGAGAAAAATGTGATATGTATGCACAGATGAGAGCAGCACAATGACTACGCCTGTATGAACTGTAAATGAGAACGAAAACCAATACTTACACAGTAAAAACTTTAAAAACTAGCAGGTGGGCAGCCCACATGGGATGAAATCTCATCTAACTCAATTCAAGTTTAGGGATAATATTCCAAAGATCTCGGGGCACATGCAAACAGGAATCTGGACATAAACCACAATTCACCACAACAGGAACACTGCCCGAAAAGCACAGGCCTCCTTTTATCATACTTGAATAAATTATTTTAAACTATATAAACCAATGCTACTAAATTACCCTAACCTATTCAAGACAGACTTAAAAAACACAGGAGCTGGTCTGCTGACCTGCTTATGAAAAGTCTCACTTCTGACTCTCCTTGCTTCAAACACTTTGCAGACACCTTACCTGCTGATAGCACAGTTCAAGCCAAGCTGTTATTATTATCAATAACATATACCTATGCCTTGCTAAACACCTATCTATAAGCCATCTGGTACAGTTTTGTAGATATACTAATGCAAATTACCTTGAATTGAACAGTTTGAGGACAGGTGTATGTCTCCCAGTCACGATACAACGGCTGGACTGAGAAACAGTGTTATTATCCATTACACTTTAACATACTCATGCTCCACTGATGTTCCACAGCATCAGAGGAATCAGTAGCAAACAACATCTGAAACTACGTTTTGTTGTTTTATTTTCCTCTTTGGTGGTGGCTATGCAAACAAAGAATTTCACACTTTTATTGACAGAATATATTTGGTACTTCCAATGGATGCCTAGTGTGCTCTGACAGCTGTGCGCCGCAGGAGAGGTGGGCTGCCCTGTAGAAGTGCTTATTTCTCTCCAAGACCAAGTGGAATGAATGTAGCAGGACTAGCTCAGACTTCAGCATCTAAAATGCTGACAACTAATTAGCACAGGTGACTCTTGCCCAGTATGATGTGGTACCTATGGAAGAAGGTAATTGGGAGAAGATACCTGGCAATCACCTGAAAGGAAAGAGACACTTTTAGGGTTAAGGTGTACCTGAACTTCCACCCCAGACTTTGCAGGTAAACAATGTGTATTACCAAACTGAGATATAACCTCCCTTGCACAAAGTCCATTCGGCTTCCAGTTTTGCCCCTGGTTTTCCCTAACGTTCTAATTTAAATATGTTTGGGAGGGGATGTCTGAACTCCCCTAATTGTGCAGAAATCGAGAGCCCCAGCTGCAGAAAGCATGAGGGGGACCAGCACCATGGGAGAGTAACCCTGGCCAAGTTTAACTCCTTAGGAGCTCCTATAAAAGACTGGCAGTATTACCATAACTAGCCTCGCAGAAAACTACGGTATGCTGTACACTGCCCAGAAGAGCCTACCTTTGTACACAGACTCTTCCCCCAGCAGAAGCCAGCTCCATCTGCCAATATTCCAGCTTGGCTTGACAGAAGCCAGCGTCAAACCGAACCGCTCACAAGTGTCCCAGCATCGTGCCAAGCCCAAGCAAACCCATCCTGCTAGTTAGCCTGGCTTGTTAGCGCAGGCGTGCTGCCACAGAAATATAGATGACCTATTTCAAACTTCAGATTGAAATTCAGAGCAGTAGTGCAGGCAAACTGGAATCCAAAAAATAATATGTAACTAACAATAGGCGGGGGGGGGGGGGAAGAAAAAGGCAGCAGGGTCAGCTAGGAGTTCCCAAAGCTTGCAAACAGCAGCCACTCCTTTGCTGCAGGTGCTGTACGCTGGGCAGAGAGCTCTCTTGGTAAGCCAAGCTTTGCCACTCCAAACCCTCTTCAGACAAATTTACAGGTGAAAGAGATGAAAACAGTGTCAAGGGAGTGTTCTTGTTTCTTTCAAAAAGCCATTGTCAGCGTAGGAGGAAGCTTAATTCTGTCCAGCATTTCTACCCCCATCATCCCTCATGCATATATTAATACTTGGGTCCCTAACCCAGTCATGAATTGCCAGAAAAAAAACACAGTGGGAGAAGCAACATAAGGTCTAAAATGTATTTAAAAGTTGAAAGAAGGTTTCAGCATCCTAAACTGAATGTAATAGATGATATCATTTTTCTCTTTTTTTTTTTTTTGCTGCTGTTGTAGAACTAGGGATGAAGATTTTAAAAGAAAATTTTTATTTAGAAATTATGACACTGATCAGAAATAACATTTTATAAAGCCATTCTCCTCAATTTGACAAGATCACACAGGTAAGAGTTTTACAATCCTATTACACCTACTCAAACTGTAAAAGTGCTCTTCAAAAACACAGGCCTTGTTTTTAATCTCTAGCTAGACTAAAAGCAGAAAATAGATGTTTGGAAATTTTCATTTAGATGACCCACTAGTTCCAGTATGATCTGCAAGATCTCTGTTAACAGACAGACTTGCGTGGACCCGTGACCATAATTTAGTTTTTCCCACAGATGTAAAACACTTTCTTCATCACTGGTCGCGGTAGTGCAACATTTCTCTTCACTACTTACTCAAAGTAGCGTTTTCTTACTGCATTTTGCACCAGGGACTGCAGGAGTACTTGTGTACAGCGGCAGCTGCCCATGTGCCCAAACAGAAATACACAGTGCGATATAGCTCAAGAACTAACTATAGCAGCCCAAAGGGAAAGGGATTCTTCTCAAGCTCAAAATAACACTTTAATCACAATTTCTTATTTTCTAAAGTTTAATTTGCTTGCTTTCAGTGTTCCCAATTGCAAGTAACTAAAAAGCGCTCAAATTCCTTCTGGATTTAGAGTATGCTGCTTACTTTGCTTTCGTGTCTGCGTCTACACCGCTGATCTCAGATGATATACCAGGCACAACAGATGCTTTATCAAATCCCCGGAGAAATGAATCAGGATAACCAAATGATATGTTTATTTTATGATGACTTTAACTTGCTGCTAGGTAAAACAAAACAAAAAGGTGGCACCTAGTCTTCATTCTGAACTTTGCTCTTCTACCCCGAGCACAGGCTGATCTGGGCGACTCGGAAGCCATCCTGCACGACGGGCTGCGTTGTGGACATGTCAGCCCGTGTTCAGCTGTCCTGTCACACCAAGTACGTCTTCTCTCAGCTTACCAGCGGGGAATTTCCAAGAGAATTTGTAGTTTACCCTGCTGAGCAAAGGAATTAGAACGATGAAAAAGGGATCAGTGACAGAATGGCTTAATGTGGTTCTTGCCAATAATCCGAAAAGATGAGCCAGTTGTCAGAAAGTATCTATGGGAAGGTACATTTTGCTTTCTAAAGTCATTCTGAATTAGCCACACACTGCTGCAGCCGGTAGGTCTGTTGAGAAGGAACATGACAGGACAGTTTTTTCCTACTCTGTATCTTAAAAGTTAGGTATACCCACGTCCATATTCCAAACACCCTCATTTCCTAAGATGCAAATACACCAAAGGGTGATTTTTATATCTATTTTAATTTTTTAAACTTGTTATTACCTCATATACTGAAGACAGACTACAAAAAGCTTATTATCAATGGGAAAATGTCAGTGAATTAATACAATACTCTTGAATTCAACGTACAGCTTCCTGGAGAAAAACTGAACACCCTCAGCAAGCGTTCTAGGCTCCATACAACCTGATTGCGTAAGGAACATAAAACACCCCACTACTGAATAAAAAAAGCACTACAATATTAATAGTAGTTCCTTTAGATGACAGTTCAACTTCATAGGTACAGCTATCCCAGAGATTCAACTAATCTATCCAAAAAATATTTCTGTCCATTAAACCTAATCAAATATTTCAGCCAGTAAACATGATCACAAATTTTAACTAACGAACTACATTTGAAATTACTTTATGTGAGTAGAATTTCACAGGTTCCCTCCGTGGCTTGCAAGGCATAATGATAAGCTGCATTTATTTTCAGAACATAAAAAAGCATGTTTCAGCAAAAGAGAACTTTTCCCATCTTTGGGGTTTTTTTGCGATTATTCTAAAGTGTGTAAGTAGTCTCCTCTGACTGACGCCACAGAAAAGCATACGTTTACAAGATAACTGGTAATGAGTTTCTAACCTCTTCTCCCAGCTGTGAGGGAGAACCTCACACAGCACAAGGGAGGTGAGGGGTGCCCAGACAGAACACGGAGTTCCCCAGACCTCTGCCAGCTTTGTGCAAGGTCAGAGCCGGGGGCTCCAGCTTCCCAGAGCTCCTGGCCTCCTGCTGACCACACCAGAGCAAGAGGTGAGAGTGGGAAGGAGGCAGTGTTCTCAATTACATGAAGAGCTTGAGAAATCCCAGGGCAGGGGGAGATGTCAGCGTCAGGCATCTTTATGTGGGAAAAAAGTCTCAAAGCCATGTCTGCAAATGCATTATGTATGTTTAATTTATTAATTAGCAGCTTCGAGTTTGTTACATTTGGTAGCCTTGTATACTCAGCCTAAAAATTATTCTTAAGACTATCCTTTTACTTCCTCTGGTGGAGTTTTTTCAGGAAGTACTTACATGGCAACTGCTCCTCCCCCGGGTTAGTTAACCATCTGGGTACAAAAAACCTCATTTAAAATGTTCTCTAAAACCAAATTTGAAATAGTTACATTTAAACAAGTGACAAGTAGGCAGGTTTGAGGGTGAGCAAAAAATTCTCAGAACACAAAGTCAGTTTTAAACTTGAAACTAAGAATTGATCTTAGAGATCAAAAAAGAGGAAGTGGAAAGGGAAAGTTATTGTTGCATACCATATGAAATTAAAGGTTTTATTTAAGAAATGCTCATACATTAAGTTCAGCCCTAAAAACCCAATTATTTTCTAACTTCAGAAAGTTTCTAAAAATAGATTAATGATAAGAAATGCCACCAAATAAATTCCTCCTGCAGAATCAGTGACAAGCAGTTAACAGATCAGCAGCCAGAAATGCACCACCTGCAAGCTGTGCCAATTAGATTATTTCCAGTAACATCATATCCTCTCTACCCCAATCATTAGATCTTTCTTATTTCATCCAACTTTGAATAGTATCTCAATAACACATTATAGTCACAAATCAGCATCAACTCCATGATTCAGAGCAGCTCTGCAGGAGTGGCTGAGTGTTGAACGCTGCACACCCTCTCCTTGCCGTGCCATCCACCCACTGAATACCCAACACCTGTGCATGTATGTGCCCGTAAACTTAGAGAACAAATCATGATAGCACCTACAATTTTGAAATCACAGGTAAGAGACCATGAGAAATATTTAAACTTTCAATAGTAAGGAAAACAAAACTCTACTTCTACTTAGGTGCGACAGCAATTTCAAATCAAAAAGAAATCATGACTGTCACTTCAACAGATGAAGATACAGTCTTTACAGCACTTGCTAGGAGTAACCGTGCATTCAGTTAACACAGAAACCATTTCAACACAGAAAAAATTTTTCTGGACAAGCAAAGGAGAAACAGAAATGGTAACGCCTCAGCATATGCATGACTAAAATAAGAAAATTTAGCATTTTGTCAAGGACGCCTTTATGCTTCAAAGCAGACCGGAAGAGTGACCAGGTATTTTTCACTTACGCATTATCTTAAAAAATGCAGTATTTATATGAAAGTCTTCTAGTGCTCACCACTTTTAGTTACATTATAGTACACATTCATGAGCTTCAAAAAATTAATGCTACAGAAATGTTACACCTTCTGTTGCAATGTTAAATTGTGAGAGACATTTTGTTAATGTATAAAGTACTTGCAGTTGTCCCACACCATCTGAATGCAATATCCTTATGATGATTTCAGGATATAATCTGACATCAGGCGGGATGGGGAAAAAAAGGTAAACACTGGCACATTGAAACCTTCAGACTTAGGTCATTGACTGTCCTTCTCTAAAACCTTTGGTAAGAGTACACTGAAATAGTGTGTGGCTTGATGTGACAGTACAACTTCACATCAGCATATTTGGGAAAAAATAACTGTATCACTTGATTCCAACAAAAAGATCCAAGTGACAGGCCTAATAGCTAGAATCATCACCAGATTTCACTGATAAGAGAATTAAATTGAATCTAATGAAGTTAAACAGTAAAAAACCCATGCTGGCTGATTGTAGGTCATACCCTTTATATGCACACCACCACTATGACAGCAAACCATAACAGACTTGAGAAACCCTCTTAAAGCAATAGTTTTTTACCACTTATGTTTAATATCTTAAAGCTAAACTATAAAGCGTCACAAAACATACTTGAAAAACAATGTTGTATAAGGTACTCGAGAGGCAAACTGCTTGACCACCCAACTGATCACACTGAAAAGCACCAAATGATGGAGTTTGTTGGAGTGATGGGTGGACATTCACTGGACAGCAAGAACAGAAGGGTTTCTTGCGGCACTGCTCTGCCAGTTCCCTCACCCTCTTCCACGGGTCTGCCAGCCTCCTACCTCTGACAGCAAAAGATTCGTTTCTGCTCAAAACTTTAAAGTTTAGTGTCTTATTTGTTGGTAGATTTTGCTATGAGAATAGGAAATCATTACAGCCTGAGTGAAGTCTGAGACACGTTACTCTCCCTCAAGACGGAAGAAAATACAGAGACTATAGGTGAAGAAGTAGCTGGACGAACTCCCCTGATGATGGAGTAGGCAGTATGCTAGGATGAAGAAAGTAAAATGCTCTTTACTTCTGCTTCTTCCAGGCCTCTGTCTAACTGAATATCTTCTCCAAGACTGTAAGTGGCTCTCAGCAGCAAGATGGGTATCAACTTCAAATGAAAGCAGCTTTTCCACTGTTTCACCGTTCATTCAATGAAATTTATTATGTCCTGCCCATTGATATTCTGTCCAATTTCTAAGTTTTTAATTAAATTAAAAATTACTTTCAGAATCTATTACATTCAAAAAGTACGTTCAACCGCCTTTGCTGAGCCAACAAAATTTCTAGAAATATATGGCTCCTCATTTTCGGAATGAAGAGAGAAATCCACGTCAGAACAAAGAAGAAACTGCATGCCAGCTCCAAGGAGTGGCTGACAGAAGCGCTCCTGGAGTTTTCAACATTATTAATATCCTGTTTTCAAAACAGCAAGACATGATTCTTAAGTTGTACCTTTTCATGTGCAAAGCTATTTTAACATTTCCTGCTTTATTACAGCAACGCATTAATGTTCTATATACTTATTAAAAGCAAAATCCTGTAACGGCTTGCTATGCCATAGCTACTAAGTGAGCAAGCTGTACCTCAGAATGACATGAAGCAGTCTGAAATTTCAGTAGCTAAAAATAGCTGGCAGCTTAAGCAAACCCAAAATTAATGGCATTGAACAATTTTTAGCATGTGAAGAAAAAACTGTCATATCTGGGAACATGTATTCTAATTTTGATACTGTACTAAATTCCCAGTTTTAAAAGACATGTGACCAGGCATAACTGCCGTCTTTGAGATGAAAAGCAGAAAATCATGCACGTGAAAGGAAAAGAAAGTTCACGCAGGTCTAAGGGGTTTTTTTTTGTTTGGTTTTTTTTTAAAGACTCAAAATCTACCTTCAGTAATTTTTCTTTAAGTCAGTACTTCATTTCCCTGCTTTAAGATGTCTTTAGAAGCTGATTTTTTGAGCTTTTCTGCAGGACAGATTAAACTACTGTTTTCAATAAAACTGTACTGCTACAAGTGTACAATTTCTGGGGTGTATAGGATGGAAACAGGACAATTAGAAGAATTATTTTTAAGAACCCTGCTAACAGCATCTAGGAAAATGTATTAATGAACTTGAATTCGTAATGTCATCTGTGTCATCTTCAGAAGGATCTGCAAAGTGGACGTTGAAAGCCACTGGCAGATACCCTTGGCATGGCGTGTGATACATCAACGTTCTGACTAATACACAGTTGTAGCAATTAATCTGTAAAGCATTGAGACTTGTAGAAGACTTAAGAGCAGACTCAGCATATAAAAATAACTCAGCATAGATTAAAAAAACCCACCATAATCATAAGTTAAGACGACTGCACAGCTGAGGGGAAAATAATGGCTCCTTCTACAACTTTGGGCTGAGTCCCTAAGACAATTTACTACAGAGGTTTCACTTACACGATCACCTGCTATTTTTCCATGGGACTTCTGTCTCATTCAGCATCTAGGATAGGCCATGCTCTCTCCCTGGGCAGGCAGTCAGATTCATTTGCACGGCTATCACTGACTGATCACTCACTCGATCCAAAATTTCTTGCATTCCTCCTTTGTATCCATGTACTTGAAACATCTTCACAACACCCCTCTGACAACAGGAAGAATTGGCTCCATTTGACAGAGAAAGTAAAACCAGATTTAAAAAAATTAAAAAAACCAACCCCAACCCACAAACCAAAGCCCTCAATAATTTGAAAGTTCAAATTGAAGTACTTAAGTCCAAGTTTTTAAAAGTATTTGTCATTTTGACAGCCATGTATACGTGCAGATGAGAATTTCAACAGAGGGCAGATACTCCTGTGAACACCAAGTGCTTCTGCTGAAGTGACCTGAGCAGCAGCTACACAGCCAGAGCAACCTCTGCTCGATGACCACTGAAGGAGGAACAGATGTGACGGGAAGTACACAGCTATAATTAAAGACCATTGTAACCACTACTGTTCCAAGTATGGAGCGGCCATGCTTCATGTTTTACGTATGCTCTTCTCCTTCAGCTGGTGACCGGGATGATCTCTTGGATCTTGGCTGCTTTGCATAACAACTGCAGTAACTCAGCACTCAGACTGGATCTCAGACTTCCACCTTTCCTTTCTTCTCAATGCTGCAAGTGAAGTTGGCAATTTTATTTTGGCTCTCAAAAGTTTCCAATCAGAGATCTGAAATAAGCTGCTTAGCACTGAAATCTTCAAAAGATACTATTAATTAAATCCAAAAGAGACATGAATGAAAGGGAAAGTTTGAAAGCCCTGCACAGGATTCTCTTTCAAAAGCCTCTGCAAACACTTAGGCTCCTCCTGTCCAGCCAAGCTTGGCCAATACCAGCCCTGGCAAGGAGCCGCAGCCTGCTCCGTGATTGCTTCCTTAAAGCCTTCTCTTCCCCATGGGTTAAGCTTGCAGGTTTCCTCTTTACAGTTGCTTTTCATTTTAACCCACAGAATTCAAACAAGTTAACGTAATATCAAAGTAATGCGAGAGGCACACAGACTGTAATATTCAACTAAAAAATACTACACCAAACCTTTTCTCAAGTACACACATCATTGAGCTGAATAAAGGTTTTGCAGGCAGTTCTTCCACAATCTTTGAAAACTTCGTTGTTTTATTATTTTTCTTTTTAGATGATATCCCAAGATTATAAGCAGCTAAGGAAATCATGTTAAATGGAACCACACTCATCTCTGAGGGTCAGCAGCAAAATCTTGCTGAGTAGAATGCTTTTTCAGCTATGGATTCGAGAGATACTAAGGACACCTAAAAATGATCATTTTGGAAACTCCTGAAATTATAAGAGCTGCTATGATTAGTAGCAAAATATGTGTATCATTTAACCATTTTAGATGGAACATACCTTATTGAACAACTGTCCGATGATAACTAAATCTTAACAACAGTCAGCATTTATAAACTGTGCTTGAGGAGTCTGAATTTCAAATACAGCATCATCAAGGGTACATTACGAGCCATATTAGAATCTCGTTTCCTGACCCTGAATCTGCCATCCCTTTTGTAACCTTTTCTCAGTTAAAAAGTAAATGAAAATCCTTAATCAAACCTTACAGAACACTACACGCAGAGCTTAACACAACTAACTTCCTCAAATTTCACTTCATCAAACTTTGTGAAGTTGTTCTGCAGCAAATAGGAATTTTTAATACACATGCACACTGAGGTGGAAATGTAGCACAAACTCCAGTGTGAATATTAAAGTTTTCGCAAAGCAATAAGCAACCCAAAAAAAAAAAAAAAAGAAATCTTGTTTTTACAAGGTAAAGTGTTACCCAGGTGGTGCATATGTTTAATACATATTTTAAACTATTAGTCAGATGTTGGTTCTAAGATTAAATCTCAGAGTCTGGAACTGCTGTTATGAGGAAAAGCTGGTGAAACAGATGTTTAAGAATTTAAAGGAAAAGAACAGATGAGGGCAGTATAGATTTTTGTCAATTAATGCTTTTAAAGATAAGGAAGTATTTACACCTATTTTTAGCCACTGCTTCCTGCTTTTTTACAGACTTGTAATGTTTAAATCAAAGTGCCACTTGCAGGGTAAAGATGCAACTATGACAACTTTCACAAGCTGAATCTGTTCCAAGAAAAGGGGGGGGGGGGGAAAGCCCAAATAGCCAAACAGGAACCTTCTAACTCCTCTTGCGTAAGTGATCTGTAACATAACAGCCTGTGTTAACCAGGAAGGATCTCAAAGGGTCATGTTTTCAGTGCTGTAATGTAAACCTAAACACTGAAAAATGGGAAAGGGAGTATCCATTTCTACGGGTTAAAAAGGAACAAACAAAAAAGAAGAAATAAGCAGCATTAAGAAAAAAAAAAAATTAGCAAAATTTCCAAGCAGAACATAATAAGTTGACTAGTCACCACATTACTCAGTTAAAAATGCTCTGTATTTTGTCTAAAGTGCACTGAAATATATTCCATTTCAGTTTTACAGGTGTATCTAATTTAAAACAGCATGAAACTGATAAGTTGGCAAAATCAAATAATCCATTTCCTAGAGACTGTTTGTTACTCCAGTTGTCACATCCAATTCCAGCTCATGTGTCGTGCTAGGAAATCCTAGAGCTACTACCATCAAGACAAGTTTGTTTTTTTCTCCCAGATTCACTGCAACCAGAAAGACAGATTACGTTTTTTTAAAAGTCTTAAGAAAAAGGTGGAAAAATCCAGAAAAGGAATAATTCTTACATTACCAAAGGCAGAAGACACAAAATTTTGCCAAAGTATTTTCTTTGTAATGACACAGAGACTTTTTCCCTCTGTGTCCCAGAAGGATGGTTTTACTTACCAAAATTAGGTATTTAAAGAGCCATAATTACAAAAAAAATTACATACACACCTACAAATACCTATGCATCTGTGCACTTAAGGGGATAAAACCAAAAATCAGTGCAATGAAATGCTAAACTAGTTTTACACATAGTGAAACCTGGGTAAAAGCAAGTGTAATTCATATAAAGGTATATAGAAACAACCACATCAAATGCCTTTCGAATACTGCTATGGGCTCTTGGTAAAAAGCAAAACTATGTTAATGAAGTTTCTAAAACAAAAGGTTAAACATGGAAATCAACTTTCAGACACCCACATTAATATAGAAAATGAAAATCTTTGCAAGCATCCACATATTCAGTGCTTAATTCATTGAGAATGTTTTCAGTGCATTTCATAATAGCTGTTTCACGTTTACAGAGCTCTAACTCAAAACAGATGTAAAAAATCACTGCTTATTTTAACAGACTAAACAAAACAATTATGAAGTGTGCGACAGTTCAGGTAGAAATATTGCTTGTTATCCATTAAAAACAAAGTAAGTGGCATTTCAGATAATTTACTACTATACAAAATAGCTGCTATTACCGTTGATTTGCCACTACAAAATCTCTCCCTACGAGCAAAACACAACAATTTAGGAAAAGCAGAGTGAAACGCAGAGAGAAAATCAGAAGATCTAAATAGAAATGCAACACCTTTACACAAGGATGATGAGAAAACTTCACAGAGTGACATAATATAGCATACTAGATCATAGAGAAGACATTCCATAGAGCAGAGATATATAAATCCTTCTAGCTTGACTTTTAATATATGCAGAGATTTTGATTCTTGAAGTTACTGGATCCACACACCGCTGAATTTGGATGATTTGCTGTTCTCCTTTTCCCATGTTGTTCCCTTAGCATCTGCTATTAGTCACTCTCTCTAATGTTTTTCTCCATTTACGGTTGGGTATTAGTCTCACCCTAGCAAAACTGAACAGCCCAACTGTCATAGAGGAACAATAAATTCAATAATTGACAGGGTTTGGAGGCTGAAGGATGAACTGGAAGGAGACACCAAGCAGAGTGGCCCTGCCTACACCCACTGATCCTTGAAGGTGTCCAGGGAGACGATGGACGATGCCCAGTGGTGCTCTGCCCAGAAATGTGAGTCCAGGAGGACTTATCTGAGACATAAGGCTGCAATATTGAAGGCAGCCCTCAACTTCTGCAGCACCGGGAGATGCAATAGGTCAACTAAACAAGCAACATACAATCCACCAAGGCTGGCTAACTGTTGTCCATGAGCTCTCTACCCTCGGTGCTACCTGGCACAACAAGCACACAGCATGGTAAAGGGGCCTTCAGGCCTACATGCACAGATGGGGATGGTGCAGCAGGTTCTCAGCAAGCTTTCTCCCCGCTCTCTCGATGACCAAGGGCAATCTCATTGTTCTGAGCAGCTTTCAGTTTCTAAAGTGGTTTTGGTGGAAGACTGGCAGCTCAGAATCATCTTGGAAAAGATCTTTTGATAAGAGGGTAAAGAGCTGCTGGTCATATTGGACCCCTCCAACATGACAGAGGAAAGCCCACGTCACAGAGGAATCTCTGGGGAGCCTGGAAGTAGAAGGTACGAACCTGAATGCAGACACAGACCAGATCCTGTTCCCACACTCCATTCTGAGGGGACCTCAAAAACCATGCAGAGAATCAGTGCAGGACACTCACTAGCCAGGATTCTTGGTCTGACCCAGACAGCCCTTATAATCAGATTTGATGACTGAATTGCAGAAAAAGAGGCAACAGTTTTGATGAGCTATTTTTATCTAAGACGACACTAAAAAATCAGAGTCCCAGACCAGACTTTTACTAGTTTGGCTTTGATTGAATTGCACTCTCTCGCCACTAAGGGTGCAAGAACAAAGGGACAGCAGAGGTCAAGAGGCAGAAGAGAGGCTTTAATTATCTTGTCATCATGGTTGAGCAATAGCTCCCTCTTCTAACAAACCAGCAGGGAACCAAGGCATTTGTTGTTATTCCAAGAGACCTGGTTAAAATTGTGCAGGGTAGAACGAAACTTGAAGATTGCTCAATACTCAGATTACTATTAGAATACTGTACTTTCACTTGCTTCTAAAAGTAACATCAGCCAGCTTTGTTGGAGTTTTGACCTATAATCTAATTTGAGGCAAACAGTCAACATGGAGCTTATGTCATAAAACAACTCCAATCATTTCAAGAATCTTGGATACAGGAAAAATTTTAAAACCTGAGCAAAATACATGTGCACACGCACACAGAAACCTCATCTTTGAGCGTGGTGGCACCTCTACATTTAGTAGAAGGAACTTGATACGTTTAACAATATGCAATTTATAGGGTAGGAATTTGTCTTTTACTGGTTTTGTCCCCCAGAGTTGGCCTAAAATACAACTTAAAGAATAGGAAATGTGTGGGAATAGGAAATGTGTACACACTAATGACACACACACACACACACAAAAAAAAAGCTGAGATCCACAACACTCAAGTCTCGGTAGTTTTTCTCAACTTTACCAGCTAAGATTTCTAAAAACTGTGGGCACCCCCCAATACTGTCAGGGATCTCCATGCTCCATTTTCCCCCGCGTAAAAGTTTCCACGTTAGAGCATCCAAATGGTTTTTTAGAGAGCACAGACACAGCCCCAACAACGGAGTATCCTTTTTGCACTGACATTATCTGGAAGAGTACTGGCCCAGTGGCACTAGAAAGAGTTTTGGAACTTTACCAAGAAAAAGTTTTAGAATCTACTTTTAACAAACATGACTTCAAAGATAAAGTTTGTCTTTTTAAAAACGGATTTCCCCCCCAGTTTTAGCCCTTTGGTTAGGTAAGCCAGAAAGTTTCTCCTGTGCTTTCAACTACTCTGTGCTGGCACCTAGGCAACATAGAAAGGAAAATGTGACTAGAATGCCAAGGGCGTGAATGAAGTGAGGAAAAGGAAAAAAAGTAGATTGTGACAGATCTGGTGAGTGGGAAGCTGTAGGAAGCTGGCAAGGGAGGATTTGAGCTTACTTGGCAAGGCCAGTGGGAACTGGAGGGAGGGTCAGTGGAAAGCCAAATCATTTGGGCAAAGAGGATGGAAGACAGAGGAGGCGATTGAATAAAAGTCAGTAAGAAAAATGGTAGATAAAGGACTAACAAGCAGTTGGATGAAGAGTGAGAATGGGAATGCTGAGAAGGTGGGAAAATTCTGCGAACAGAAGGAAAGTCACAAGCAGGGACAATCATCAGAGCTGGGAAACTCTGGGAATGCAAGGAAAGGGACATGCAGACCCTGCAACTGGTGCTGAAAGGCAGCAGGAAGAAGACAGATTCATGTAGCTCTTTCCCAACTCTCCTGATAGACACAGGTGAGGTGGGAGCACAACAAGAAGGAACAGATCAAAAAGGGGGAAAAATCTTGAAAGAGGTCCAAGGAATGAAAAAAAGAATGGTAGTCAGAAAAAGGGAAAAGGGAACTGGGTAAGCTTCCGTAAAGATACTGATATAGACTGAACAAGGAGAGCGTGATTCATACAGGAACTCTGAATAATGCAGTTGGGTATCACAAACAATACTAGAATAAGCACCCAAAGATGGAGCATAGGTAAGGGGGACGAAAACAGGACAAAAAGGAGAAATTATCATGCTCAGAACTGCAGGAAAAGAAGCAGAAGCATTTATGCTTTCTAGAAAGACTTCTCTGAAGTTTCTACTGGCACACATAAAGCATTACTTTTCTTCTCTCTTAGCAAACACTCTACAGCTTGCTAGCAAAATATGCTTTCTCCTGTTCTAGGGTGGTGAATGTAACTAGTAGCGATAGCCCAAGTGGTATCATTTCTTGTGGAATTTAAGGGTTCACAACCTGCCGATGAACTGCATACAGCCTGGCAGAATGAAACTGAAAGTGAAAAGAGTACAGTTGAGGCTGTTAAACTCCACTTCTCCCCGCCCACCCCCATGAAAATAAAGTAGTATAAACCCATTATTATGGGGCCCTTCCCACCAAAACTATATGACTATTCAGTGTAGAGGATGCACCTCCACTGGGAAAGAATGAGGATCTGTACGTGACTTGAGCATCTTTAGCTCATTTACTGCAAAATTTGCAAAGGTGCGGATGACAGAAGGATTGCAGCAAGACAGTCTCTCAGCTGATAGAACTGCATGCTATTCCTGTCTTTGCTACAGAGCCTCCGTTAACGCCAAGCAGGCCATTCAGATCAAATTTCTTAGACCTTATTAATTATGCCACTTTCTTCGCTTTTCGGATATCCAACTTAATTTGCCTCTAAAGCAAACAGCAAGTGATGAGCTGCAGCTACAGGCAGTGGGAGCTGTTCTTGGTAGCACACGTTATTTCTGGGCTCAAGTCACAAGTCAAGCAGGTTTAAAGCACTGAAGTATTTAAGAATGTAAAAAGTCACCCAAAATCGATGGAAAACCTTCCCCTTACAACCCCACCTCAAAGAAGCACTGTGAAAAGAGACAGCAATTGTGAGGTCTTCCGAACACCCGTTTAGAAATCATTTTTATTTGAGAACAGCATTGAATATTATACTGTAAGACACAAAGCAACACATGGAACAGTAAGGTGGAAAACTGCTGTGACTAGATTTTGATTAAATATATACCACACATCTGCATTGAGACTGGAGTTCCGTGGAAAAAATGCAAGTGATCAGGAAATTAAGCGCAATTATCCACACACGTAACATGCACACACATTCACTGAAGAATAGGCGCATCTGTGTTTGGAGGAGAAAGACAGAGAAGAGGGTAAAAGTAGTGAGATACAAATTAACCGTGTAGTTTGCCATTTTTTTTAACCTCTGAATGCTCACTTAAAGCCATAAAAATGTTTAAGATGTAAGAGCATGTAGATAAAGAAGAACAGGAATTTAGAGGGATCTCGCTTCAAGGGTTCTTTTTTCTTTTTCACAGAACATGGCTCTCAAGTCCTCAAATACAATCTCCAGGTACTCCATTTGCTGCCGTGCTTCTTTCAAAGCAAATTACATTTGACAAGATTTGGATATCAACAATTAATTAAACCCAAAGTGGTAAATTATGTTCACAGCCCACTTAAAACATTAAAAGCTTCTTTTGATGCTGAAGTTTAATACGTAAAATTACCAGGAAGAAGCCACTGATTTTCAAAAGCAATCCTTTTCTGGTCAGATGCAAGTATTTGTTTCTTGGTTAGAAAATCCACAGATCTGCCAAAGGCTGAGAAGAAACTAATGCTACACAGGGGAACAGGTCATCTCCTCTGCCTCTACACTGTGAATAAAGAAAGGGTGACGGTGAGTCACTTTATATGTGTATCAAAGGCATGAGTAAGGATGAACCTCCCTGCAAAATATAGTAACCCTTTGTCCAAAATAAACTTCAACACCTGTCAATCATTTCTAGAGAATAAATATAAATTAACAGAATTGCTGACGTGTTCTCTCCTTTGCTACATGCATTCTCTTGAGCTGTGTTGGGAAAGCTTGGTCTTGAAGGTTTGACCTAGGATAAAAAAGAAACGCAGAGAAAGATTGGAATCCGACATGTAGTGCATATTTAGAGTGGGTGTGCTCAATTTGAAACAAAAATTTCCACTCCCGCAGTTGAAGACTGAACAGAGAGTATATCTTAAAAGAAGTCTTCTCATGTAAGAGGTAACAGAAAAGGGAACGTTGAAGAACGGTATGCCTCGTACTGGTCTTGAAAAAGAAAGAATTTATGGCAACTAGATGGACTCTCTGGAGTCTGCAGCACTCCGGTTCAGATGAAGAGTTGCTAAAAATCCACTGTTCCCATTTTTAATGTTATGTGTAGTCTCAAGGGAAAAATTTGATTTGACAGTGAATTAATCTGTTCTTTTGGTTGTTCTTAAAAGAGAAGTAACTCTGTGGTAGCAGCAACTGTGTAAAGCAACTATATTGCAGGCCTTTTCCTCCTTCTTGCACTACACTCGCCTCTTAAACAGTAATTTTCCTTTTATTGTTTTTTCCCCGTTCTGCACTGGTTTTTGTACCATACTCATTTTAAATTAGATTATGCTGGCTACAGACTTGATGAAATGTTGTTGATATTTTCCCTTTATGTAATTTGGTAAATATGATAATCTGATATATAAAGAACTATATAAACCCTTTCAGTGTGCCAGTATCACAATTTTTATCCAGTTTCATGGTGTGTTATGGTATCCATATCCTTGGAGATCGAGGCTAATTTCAACTGCTGTAATCAGAACCATTTGCCCAAAATAAATGCTTAAAACATAAATCAAGACTAAGAGAATTCAGGAGTTTTCCTACAAGAATTTCTACTGTGTTTCACTCCAGTTCCCTCTCTCTAATTCTCACTTTTAATGGTTACGAAATTTTTATTAACACTGGCAACAGCTATACAGTTTACATCAGTTGATTTTGCACTTTTGAAAAACGAATTTTACATACTTGATCTCACAATCAGCTGTTAGAATGCAGCAATATTTAGTTCCAAAACTTAGAGCAAAAACCAACTTTGATGAAATGGCAATTTTGCTTGGGTCTAAGTCCAACTTTTTTTCCAATTCCGCTTTATACTTTTGTCTGTATCTATACTCTGTTTCCCATTTTGAATTTTCAGATTGTCATTCCACCTCTTTTAACTGTGGTTCTAGCTCCCATACACTTCTCGCATAAAACAGTGCCTAATTTGTAAGAAACCCCCCTCCCCCAGTTTTAATAGTACTACATTTAATATCTATTTTCTTGATGTAGCTGCTACAGCACTTGACTCTTTTTATTGCATGAATGTTGAGAAGTATGTTATTTATCATGGTTGATTTTAGTCTCTCTGAAAGATGAGACAACTACCTGTTCTTTTGATGCATGTATTTGGAATCACAGATCAGCTACTTGTCTTTATAGTAGGACAAATACTCTGCTTCAGTATTAGTTTTTAAATATACTGAATTTAGTTTGTCCTTTTTGCCTTTCTAGCATGAAATCTCTCTGCAACTCTACATCACCCTTGTTTGTATGACCCTGAATAACTTCACAACATTAGCAGAAGTTACTCTTTTTACTGTCCGCTCCCTTTTCCAGATCATTTATAACATTAGCAGTGTATTGAATAGCACAGATTCCAGAACTCACACACGTACACACTCACACAAAGGCAGAAAACTATTTTATCACCACTCCCTTTTTTCTGGTACCCTCAATTTTAAATGAATTTCTCTATCCAAAGACCATCCTAATCTTACTGCAGACTAGGATTTAAGAACCTTTAACAAGGGTTTTGCCTGACCATGTCAACTGCAATCCCCTTGTCCACCTGCTCTGGGACTCCTTTGGGGAAAGCAGGAGTGTGCCATCAAGTCCGCTGGCCTGGAGCTCCCCAGACTCACCCTGGAGCCATGCCCTCCTTCCCAACGGTCCCACACTGAAGCGGCCCTGGGCAATGTGTTATATGCCAAAGACAGCTCAGACATTTCATTCCCATGTCATTCACGAGGAAGACTACATTTGATCTGGGGGTTTGTTGTTCATTTTCCTCACTTCCCCTACCTCCAAACTCGTAACAACCTGTTTTAAGGCAGTTTTCTTTTGCAAGGGAGCAGAGCTAGACTGAAGTGAACTTACTCAACCTCCTACACTGTGAACAGAGTCACCTAAAAGCACTGCTTTTTTTTTTATATGACCTATTTTCTTCAAGTGCCATTTCCGTGCATTAATCGGTTTCTAGTATTACAGCAAGCGTCTTGTTTCTAATGCTTGAAAGACAGGCTTTAATAGTTTTCAAGCACCTTGTAAATTGTTTCCCAAACTCTTCTTTTGGCCTTCGCTTTGGCGTTTTTAGATTAAGACTACCAGAACCTAACATACTTTCTATTCTCTATTTCAACTTTATGACAGAAGGTTATCTTCCTCTATCTGTAGTTCCATTTATCGCACCATCTAATCATACAAACTCTCTTGATCTTTCCCTCTTTTCACTTACAGGTTACATGGCGATTTCTGGGCTTCAAGAAAAATCAGATCACTTCCAGCTCCCCCTTTTTGTTTCTTTTTAGGGTTAAGGAATATTCTTACAGACTTCCTAGTTAGGGGGGAAGCCGGGGGGGGAGACTTCAAGACAGCGGCAAGGGACTTGTTTTGGGCAGTTGCAACGTCCCTGCAGGAATGCAGTACAGTCTGATGGCTGTTAGAATTATTCCTCAGTAGCAGCATTTCCAGTATTTTAACTTGGGTTTAGCACATAGTTTAGGACAAGTCAAAACTGTTTGTCCTTGCAAGCTCGCCAACGATCTGGTCCATGATATTTTTCTGTCTGATGAAAGTGTCAAATTGTGTACTGGGATACTACAAACTTCTTGCACAAACTTACCATCCTCTCTAAACACAGGGCCAAGAGTGTCTGGGGTCCTCCTGGAATCTGACTGTCTTACAATTTAATTCAAAATGCAGCTCCAGATCCTTCAAATCATATTATCTACAAATAATATCACTGTGGGCAATGATTTTATTGTGACCTTGAGGGGACAACAAAGTTCAACTGGGGACGATGCTATTGTGTGTATGTGCATATATTTACATATTAATGCCAGAGCATGACAGCAGCCTGAACTGAAAGCTCTATTACCCCCCTTCAGCAATCACAGCTTTTATTTTTGCACTTCTGCAGCTCACTTGTGTGCTGCTTTCTCCACTGTAAGTACCTAATTAAATACGTAATAATTTTTCCCCACTGTATACTGTGCTAAAACATTTTTCAGTTTGTAAGAACTCAGCAATGTTTACAACCAAATTAAGCATTCCTTTGGAAAACAAACTGTTTTGGGTTAAGTTTGGGCATTAATAAAATTAACTTACTCTTTTATTTAATACAAGCACAGAAAATGTATGAATAAAATGATTCAGGTGTTTCAAGGCTGCATTTTTTTTTTTTTTAAATCACGTCTCCTACTGAGAAATGCAACTAGAATTAACTTCCATATTAGAAATATCTATGGGAAGGTCCACCTGCATTCAGTATTAGCCAGGTCAGTACTGACTCATGGGAAGTCACGACTGAAACAGAATTTTTCGAAGTAATAAGCTCCTTGCACCAACACCACTTGTATCATCATATACATAACTAAGTGATTTCAAGATCAATACATTGCAAACACGTTTAACCTTAATCCTACATGTGTCAGGTTGCACTGTAAAAAGAAGCATAAGGTCATGTCACCTAGCAGAGATGATACACAAGTCTCCATTTACACAGGAAAAAAAATCCTCAGGGACAGCTGTATAGAAAAAGAATTGTTATCAATAACCATAGTCATAAAACAAGAATTACTTTTATGAACCTCAATAGTGCTCACTGAGATTAAACGGTAACTAAAATAGACTGCCAGCTTTTCTTTAAAAAAGTTTAGAGTAAGTGAAAAAATGTAATATCTACTGTAATTTTTAGAGAACTTCATTTTCAGACTTTGTTGTTCATATTTATTTAATCTTTTTCTTGGGTTTATTCAGGCCATGAGGTAAAATTTGAAGGGATTATTTGCATCCAAAAAATCTAACCCACCCACCCCCCAAATCAAAGGAATTTTAAGGTAAATTGACACTAAAATTAAAACTATTCACAGCCAGTTCTTGAAGTTTGTTATACACCAGAAGTAATAAACATACAAATATTTCATATCCATTTTGACAGGATATCTTGAAGCTGAAGAAACTCTGAATTTCATATTTTCAAATATCTGAATCATCAAGGCTTGAATACTGTCTTGAACTCTCAGACAGGTAAATAGTTTCAGTAACTGTACAAATGTATAAGTACGAAGAACTATAATCTATTCATTAAACCCCATAATCCTTATCAGAACTACTATTCATCAATTGCATATTAGCAGCAGGAAATGTTTGCCATACAGAAAACCCTAATATGATTTCCAAATGAAGAAAAATATTTTCTTGATTAACCAGTAAACAAGTTAGGAGAACATTATTCTGTTAGGTTCTTCAAGTTGCCTTGATGCTACCAAGTTGCACTGCTTTTTTTCTCCCACTTCTGAAGTGTGCATTTTCATTTAGGTCGTTTCTAAACTTCATACTGATTAAGAGAAAATTCCATTAGACCTACAGCTAAGTCATTAAATAAGGGAGATTATTCTGCTTGATGATAAACACTGGTAATTACATCAGCTTCAATGGAAATTATAGATGCTTTCCAGTCATGAAAGTCAGAGAGCAGTTTTAGAGACAAGAAAACATTAAGAAAAGTTTGAAGTTGACCAAAGTTCACCTATTCTGTTGCCTATCTTTATTTGCTTTTGAAGGATCTTGCTACTAATGTATCTTTTTCTTTTCTTATCAGGATAAAGATTTGTTTTGTTTTGTTTTAGACTAAGGTTTTAATCTGAGTTTACCATGCATTCTTCAAATATGACATGCACGAGTTCACCAACTCCTGCAGCGAGGAAACAGAGAGGCTGCCCGAGGCTGGTTCACTGGAAATTACTACGCGTCAGGCCAGGGGGGGAGTGGGAAGGACAGGAGATCCATCGATGATGGGGGAAAAGTCTCAGGGGCTAATTAATCGGAGTAAAGCTGTTGCAGCGCACAGACCAACGGGTGCGCTGATCTGACACACCAGCACAATCTCACAACAAGAAGCCAGCAGAGAACGTTTGGCCAGGTCCTGGGTCTTGCCACAAGTCCCATGGCACTAAACCATCCTGTGGTCTTTCTGCACAAGTAAGTATAAGGTCCCAGCTCTGAGGTTTTGAATGCAGGCCATGGGACATTTGGTGTGGTAACTGTTTATTACACACACACGCACCCCCTCAAAAACTAAACCACAAAAAACCCCAGCCTCAAAACCTACAAGACCGTAGCCGATTCAGGCACGCAAGAGGATTAGTTAGAGCTTGTAGTGTGGGACCGAAGACCAAAAGCCTGTTGTTAATTTCTAATGGGCTTAAGTATAGAATTTAGCACCCTTAAAAAATAGAAATAGACAAGAACATAAACTTAAATTTGGCATACAGGAGTAAATATTATAGGCAGCTTATGTTAACTTCACTGTGTTTCAGGGGTTAAGTAACCTGGCGATAGTGGAGATACAGGATAAAAGAGATTCTCTGTTGATGAAAAGTCAGAACTCCTCTTCATCACAACGAGGCAATAAGTATGTATTTTACCTTATAGTAATTCCACCTGATTAAGATAGCATCGTCATACTCCACTACCTTTCTTTTTTAATACAAAATATCCTAAATAGTTTGGCACTGAACCTTCACTCGCACGGAGGTTCTTATTCACAGATGTTTCAAACCTTCCTTGAACCTTTCATCTCCAAGTTCACAGTGACAGGTCAGCTCTTTTTATTTTTTTTTTTTAAACTTCATAGGGATTTTGTTATCTAGTCTTCCTCCTCATTTACTTTAATTTTCTTTTACTAGCCATATAATTGCATACAATCATATAATCAGAAAATTCATGCTATATAAGCCTCAGCTGTATTGTACTGTTCTTTACTATTCGTTATAGCACATATTTTGATACCTATATCTAACTATTTAAATAGACAGAGAGACATACTTCGTAATACTTCTTTACCTGCTGCCAGGAACACCTCGTCTCTTTGATAATGGTTTCTTGAATGCTGATGGTTCCTGTCTAAACACTTGGAAGCCATCAATTTGCCATAGCCCTGCAAAAATTACTTTTTGTCTTTAATCTGAAAGCAAGAAGAAAAAAACCCACTGGGGCTAAAATCAAAATTGTTAGTTCTCAGGATTTGCTCTGGATTAATTCAAAGGACGAGGAGGAAGAGGAGAAAAAAGTGACCCTTTTTCAGGCGTTGGGGGTTTTCTCTTTCAACTTGCATGGAAGGAATACAGAGATCTTTTGCAGTATCAAAAGTAGTAACTGGACATTTAATAAAACCATTTTATGAAGACTTAAAAACAAGCTAATAATAGAAAAGTATGTTACAACGGGAGGTCAGGAACAGCTTCATAAAGGGCATAGGCAGGAGGGGAAAGGGTAGGAAATAAAAAATGCTTTAAAAATGCTTTTGGCTAAGGGGACCAAAAAGACATTTAGGTGCTACAGTGGCATCTGCATCTTCCTAAGTGCATAACAGGATTTTTGATGGGCTAGCATTCTTTACCTATAAAGTACGGTGAGTCCCTTCTTCTACCTGACCTTTCTGATTTCTTTTGAATTGCTTTATTTAACTTGCTATAGCTTCTGCACAAACGTGCGTGTGGCGGAAGTATGTAGATCACAGAAACACACTGACATGTAACTTCAGTACTCAAATACTGAAGTACTTGAAGTACTTCGAAGTACTAAATTTTTTTACTTGCCTTTAATAATAAAAATGTAGGACAATACTTAATTAGAATAAAACCTGTTCATGTTTATATTACACACAAGTATCAACAATTAAAATGAACGTACTATGCATATATAAGCTTTTCTTCTAAAAGACTATTTATTTGGTATCTGTAATGCAAATCAAGCAAGAATTCATAGGAAAAACAGAATACACAAAGTATTTTAAAGCAAATGGTGTCTACAGAGTTCTACGTGCAGAAATAATGAAATATTTATAAGTTTTATAGACATTCAGAGGAAACATACAGATATCGCCTGTGACTTCTCAGTTACAACATGGCAATTACTACTCATTACATTAGAATGTCTGCATACCACCCAGGTATTTATATATATTTTATATAAAGGTGTTTTTTATAGATAAGGTGCATTTACGTTAGGTATCGACCTCAACAGCTTACTCTTGAAATTATATTATACAAGCAATATCATGTGCACTTCCAGGAGGCTGAACTCTTAAAAAAGAAGGTTTTTTAGTTTAAATATTTTAATATTAAAGCTCAGCCAGGGCCTGATGAGCTTGAACGCTTTTCCAATGTGACTGTTACAGGTTGCTTAATTACCTAGGATAAACAACATCTGCTTAAAGAATTGCCTTCCTTATACTTAATAAATACCAGTGCTGCTTAAGTTTAGAATTCCC
The DNA here is from genome assembly GCA_013398295.1 of Chionis minor. NCBI lineage: Eukaryota > Metazoa > Chordata > Aves > Charadriiformes > Chionidae > Chionis > Chionis minor. Next base: position 1,471,649 of record VZSF01007519.1, on the reverse strand, counting down.
AGTTCTTAAGCATTTCACACTGCTCACATACTCAAAACCGTGAAACAGTCCCATCACTGAAGTTCTCAAAGTAACGACAGTGGAAAAGACCCAGACCACTAGTTTAAAGTAAGAGATGAGACAAGTATTTACTTTTAAACCACATACTAGTTTTAGGAAGAAAACTAACAAATCTTAAAAAAAGAGAAGAATTTGCTCAGCATGCAATTAGAGCGTCTAGATGAGAAAGAGACCTTCTCAAGGGTGATGTCAGACTGCCAGAAAGCAGCACCCCAATACAGACCCAAGCACATACAACAGCAAAGCTCACTATATCTCTGCATTGGCTGAGGAAAGACTTGCATAAATATTTCCATACAATTCTCTAAGTAGGTCAAGACAGTAGTTACGCAAAATTACTCTTTGAAACAGCTTGACGCTTTCTAAAGAATCAGAATTGAATTTTGTAAGCACCTCAAAACAATGAGCACAACTTGCACCCAAATCAAATTAAAAAACGCACATCTGGAAGTTAGCTAGAAAATGTTTGAGATTGTTATATACAAGTAAGCTGTTGCCCAAGAAATTCCCAAAAGCCACACAAGCACCGGAACTTCTCTGTCAGTGTAAGATCAGGACATGAATAACTCTACAGCTCTGAATCTCACCAAAAGAGCTGAGTTATCTCACCCCCCACCCTGTAGCCTGGACCTTACTAACAACTTACTGTAGAGATAAATGGAAAGACTTTTGAAGGTTAAATATACAGTTTACCAAAAAAACGCCTCCACCTGAGAACTGATGTGGGTGATAATCCTCCAATGCTTTCAGGAATGAAGCTTTCATCCTTGCAGAGATGGCTTAGGCATCAAGCAGGACAAATTTTAAATCTGTCTTTAAAAAACAGTTTTCTCACATTCCCCAGTCCCTCAAAAAGCATAATCCATACAGACAAATTAACACGCAAAAATGAAGNGGAGGAGAGCACAAGAGATGTTATTTTAACATCAATCTGGAGAATACTATGCCAAACTTGAATCAGACAAAAAGATCTAAACATCAGTAGAAAAAACAACAGTCTTCCCTGTTAATGCAGAAAGTTAATGCTTTACAGATCCTTTTCAGACAGCTGTATATATGAAACAGTATTTAGGGAAAATTGATATTCCCTTACAAGATATTACAGATGAAGTGACCAAAAGGGAGAAACAAGAAGTAATTAAAAAAAATTTACACTGACAGTTTGGAGCCGAAAGACCTCCCCTGACTCTCTGAGAAGTTTATGATCACCGAGAAGCCAATCCAGGCAAAACCAGATCTCTCTTAATCAGAAAATCAGGGAAGAAATTGATTTATACTGGTTGCTCACAGTCCTGTCCCACTGTGTCCCCCTTGCCCTCCATCCTCACGTCAATTCTTTTTAATACGTTGGTACATGAGCTTTATAAACTTGAAATCTTCTTGTGTTCAATAGCGTCACTCTACCCATGCATTTTCCTACTTTTTTTTTTCTCTCCTACAGAGGGTTAAAGCCCATCTCCCAAACCCTAAATCCATTAAAGATATTTAAGAAGTTTCTTTAAGCAACGATTTGCAGTTTTCTTACAAATACATTAGCCTTTATAAGAGTATATCTATACACACACGTATGTATGTTTATGTATTTTTAAACCAGCAAACATACAGAGCTCTTGTTTAGGTTGCAAGTTAGCTTGTGAGGAAGGGTCAAATGATTTATTGCATACACTTTGCACTATAATCCCAAACTGCAGACTTAATAGGGTGCTCATCTGGTTTTTTTTACCTCTTCAGTGTAGCATTAGAAAAATAGGAGACAAGAGAGAAGCTGTAAGCCCATTATTCAGAAGTTACACCCGTTCTGCAAAACAGAACCTGTGGTGAAGCAGGTATATCACTCCTCCTCACATATTTATGGAATAACTATTTCTGGCTACACAGTCAGAATCCACTGAATGTTTAATGTTCTTAAGGAAAGCTGCATGGCTTAATGGCAGTAATATAAGAGAACATCCATCCTCATTGACTAAGTCACTGCTGCCACTGACACGTTGTTCCTATCCCAGAAACTTTTATTTGGAGTTGGAAGATGTAGCTAGAACACCACAAAGAGGAGGAAAAAGGAGGAGGAAAGTTCAGGACCCGTAACATCTAACAACGAACCTAGTCTTTTTTCTGTTTATTCTCCCTAGCCGAATGTTGTACAATTTTAATCCGAAATGACCCTGGCTCCAAGCCTTATAAACCCATAAAATTACCGAGTAAGGATGCCGGGAGCTGGGGGGAAAGGAAAGCCCTCAACAACAATGCTAATATGAAAAACACTTGTGGAATTACAGTTTTAAATGCCAGCCTGTTTGGTTTAAAGTGTTCAATACGTAATATGAAGAGCCATTAGGCTCATGAAACATGGAAGTTATCTTTCTGATCCACTTCTGAGTAACTCTGGATTACATAATGGCACAAGGGCAACAAAAGGAGTCAAGCCCTCTCTTTGACAAGGACTCTGGCTCATTTCCTATTTGTTAGCAGACTCAATAAATATCTGAAACAGGACTGGAAAGCTATGCTAACAGTCTGACATTCTTCTCCACCCTTTCGGCCCTCCCAAACAGAGGAGATTGGCAGGGTTTATTGTTGTTCTGCACAGTAGAGTAATAGGAATTAATGCCATCATTGCGCTGGACTCAGAACAACTTTATTTCAACACACTTTCTAACATCAGTATGACAACAGCATTGTAGAGTCTCTTTACTTAGCGTACAAAACTTTTGCCAAGTAGTCTCATTTATTACCATTGGTTATTTTCAAATATGAACCATTAAACCCCCAGATATACAATACAAACTTTTGCTTCTCTATTAACGGTGAACTTGGAACATACTTTACTTTCTACAAGATTATGCATTTTAAATATTTCTACATGCCAAACACAAATGCAATATCTGCATCCAAGCCTCTTCCACAGAAGAATGAATGGTTTGCTACAAGCGTTCACAAGTTCAATCGAAAATATGTAGGTTTTAAAAACTCACTATGTTGGTGGCAGTCTGAATTTGATATCCTCTAGAGTAATGTGTGTTCAAGCTGCACATCCGATCCATTCCCAGACAATGACAGCCAGTTATAAACAAAATTCCACAAGCAGAAATGCATCAACCTTCTCCTGTGGAAGTCCCGCAGCAACGGGCAGATTACAAAGCAAAATCTATGAGCTGCTGTGCCAGGCTGCCCAGAGCAGAAACCATGATGCAGCAGTTTCCATTAGCACCAACGCTTGCACACATCTTGCAAGAGCAGAGCCTCTTTAAATAGCTCACAAGGACATTCTGTAACTTGTTCAGCAACAGAGATACATCCAGCTTCCTTTCCTCCTCCTTCCTGCTGGTGTGCTAAATGCTGACGAGGGAGATGCAAGCAAAATAATGGACGCTTGTACAAGGGATGTTAGCTTACACCAAGAAATACAGCCCATAGTCTGAAAGGATTTTTTGAAATCCCTCATAATACCAAACTGACAATGACTATACATAGTGCAGATTTACATCACTAATTCAGAGCACTATTCAGCTGTGGTCTTCAACTGTGTACCATAAGGAGGAAAGATGCTTATGAAAGTCAGAAAAAGCAATGTTTTAAATTGGTCCGGTAGCTTTACATTTTACACACTAAGTGTTTGTACTAGTAACAGACTGAAGAGAAAAACCACACAACATTTAAATCTATATTACACTGGACACAATCATTTCTGCCTCTTAAAATGAAGCATGGGAAGTTACATACAAGCAGAACAAGTGCTATTCTTCTTGCTTTCTTTCAATCTCTTCATCCTTAACCTTTTTTTTAAGCTATTTAATTGTAAGCACTTTTTCTTCTTTAAACCTGCCTTTCACACGTTCTGAAGACCTGTTTTGTTTAGTGCAGCTAGTAATTAGTAGCCAGACAGTATCTGGAACTGTTATGAGTGAGCAGTAACTTAGTTGAAAGAAGGACAAACATATGGATGAGGAAAGATTACAATAGAGACAGCTAAAGAGTAAAGAGGGAGAATGACTTAAAATTTGTAAGAACAAAAAACCCCACCAAAACCAAGCCCCATGAGTCTTATCACAGGAGTACCTTCACAAGGTATAGGACTGCAAACTGTTATACGAAATGCTTGTAAAGCTTAAAGATCTACTTCATGCTGTGCTTTATCACCCATTGATCTGTTCTATTGAAAATTAAACGTGTAAAATTTTCTAGTGAAACTGCCACTGTTTATGTTTTTCTGTTACGGTGGGAGCTAGTCATGGTTTGTGGGTTGGGTTTTTTTTGTTTGTTTTGTTTGTTTGTTTTGTGGTTTTGTTTTTTTACAAATAGTTTTGAATAATTTCAACTACTTCTCCAGCCAAGTAAGAGAAGTGCAACAGCACTTGCTTGTGTACAGCAAGTGCAAGTGCTCAGGAAGGATGCTGAAATGTCTGTTCTGCACTGCTTTTTAAGTTTTTCCCTTAAACATAAACACTTTTTGTAGCTCATGATAAATTCTTCAGAAACTTGATTTGCAACTGTTATCTGAGATAAATGTGCAGTTCTACACTTCCTTCTGCAAGGAGAACTGGCTTTTTGAGAGATAAAATTCCTACAGCCAGCTAGAGGAGACACACTGTTCTCATCATGATGCTCTTAACTTTAAATGACTGCAAAAAGACACTTAATAGTAGCACTTTTCAAGACGATAAATGGAAAAAGCTAAATAGTTAGAGATATAAGTGTAGGTTACCTAAGCCAAGAAGATGCCCAGGTAGATGATGAAAGGCAACATGCATTACATACATAAGTCTGTAATAAAATGTTTCCCCCTGTCCACTCCTACCCCCAACTGAACGGCCTCCCAGACAGATTGTATATTTAGCTTTATTCAACAATTTAGAAATTTAGACACCAACTGCCAATAAATACCATCACTTGAAGATCAAAATCCCATTCTGAATTGATTAGATTTTGGAAGGATCATCTTTTATCCTGTTAATTCCCAACCTCCCTGTAAACAATGCAACTTAGTTAAATACTTGGGTGAGCATACCAGGTTAAACACTGATTCTCATGCATCTAACAGAAGTATCACAGACAATGTTTGATAAATATTAACTGACACAAGGAGATTTTTACAGAAAACCCAGCATCAGTTTTATGGAAAAGCTCTCCCTTTCCAAGTTAAAAAAACCCAGATTCCCCCCTAACCCCAAAACACCACCACAAAACTAATGTTAAATTGAGATCAATATAGTTCAACTTTGAAGAGAGACAAACAGAAGGCTGCAGTTTAATAAAAGAAAAGAAAAAAAGAAAGGTCAAATATCAGTCAGAATTTCAGTATCTAAATTTAAGTATTAACCTTCATTCTACCCTCTCATTCCTGCATCTCATCTAAATTAGGAGACACAGATCATCACTATTTAAAATGGAGCTACCAAGTCCAAACGCAGTTAATTATTTCAGACTGCAAAACACATGCTCTTCTGTCCTAACTAAATACCATAAGGACTCTTTTATTGGCATTTATACACAACCCTATCAGTTACCAGACCTCTCACTTGAGCACCCAGGACAACGCAGTTACAGATCAAGGCCATCTCCACACGTAAGCACAAAAGGGGGACAACACCATTACACTTCTACACCTCACATTTGAAACTTCTCTCAGCGTGGTGTAAATACACACCACTCTGCCAGAAAGGGTCTAGGGTCATTATAAACAAAACATTTTCAGCAGAGGGGGCTGCTATGAAAGCCCTTGGACCACTAGAAGGATAAGCCAGGCTAACGCGAGGCAGCATTAGTCTTGCTAAGAGGCTTTTTCCTCAACAGAACCCCTGCAACAGAATGACAGTCTTTTCAAGATCTCTTAAAGTCAGGCCCTTCCTCTCTTCAAACTTTCCTTAAGGAACATCACAAGATACAGGGGAATGCTATTTTAACTTTAATAGGGGGCTATCTTCCCAGAACACAAAGATCCTCTAATATATTAGGACACAAACTAGTGTAATTAGTTCAGCAACCCCCTTGCCCTCTCAGAATAGGGGACATGCCTAATTCGTCCTGCTTCCCAGCTCCACTCCCATCCTACATGGGTAATCACTTACATCCTCTTTCTCCCTCTTCAGTTAGTAAGACGACCCCTTACACCGTAGAAACTATTACTTTGGCTGCTTTTCACCCGGGAGTTCAAACGCAGGCTCCCAAGCACAACTGCAGCTTCAGCCAACAGGAGACCAGCTGGTAGAAAAAACATGAATTACAGTTTCAAACCTTCATCTGAGGACTGCTAGCGTTAACTTAATTCATGAGCTGGAGTCCTAAGGACAAGCAGAAACTGGTGGACACGAAGGAATCTCGGCAGGCACGGGTGCTAGCAGTACGTCAAGTGAGCACGGTTCTGCTGCGAGACGACATCATCTCCTGCAGAAGCATTTTTCTTTCACATATTGAAGTGCCTTAGGATGGTACTTGAAAGCTTGACAAACACAAACTATTACGGCTTGAAGAACTTGGATAAGCTGAGTATTTCTTTTAACTTTCTGAACAACTACACTGCCTAGCTTTCAGTGACCTTTACACGTACTAAAAGCTTTATAGCTGACAGACTTGATAACACAAGTATCTCAAGTTATGCATCATTATTATTACTTCAATAGTTTGTTTGGGTACGCTGTCATTATTTGTCATCCTGCACAGTGTGAAAAGAGGTTATGAATACAAACAGACACAAAAAAGGTTTGTGGATTTCTGCATGTGCCTATTTTCATATTGCTTAAGCCAGAGCATTTCTGGATGTGGTCTCGCTATGAAGGTCTAGATTTAAAATCTTGGTAGGTATGAAATAGGTATATTAATATCATAAAGGCTTTAATTATACTGATAAAAGCTGCCTTTCAAATTTACTTTGTACAGAAAATACTGTAACATTTACCACCATAAATTATTATTTTGCTAATATAAACTGAACTTCATTTAGAAGCATCTGCAGTTATTAGTAACACCACTTCTAGTTATGCCCCCAGTGTACAGTTGTTCTCCATCAGGAGTATTACTCTGAGTTACACAGTACTTCACAAAACATCTGCAAAACATTCAGAGGACTCACTCCAGCTCAGTATTTACTCAAACCACGAATGTAACTTGTTTTGACTTCTCTTTCTGAAACTGCGTTCATGGACGTAGTTGGCATTCTGATAACTAGTGTCCTTGTTATATCAGGCATCCCTAGAGTGTTACAGTTGGATTTAATACTAATAAGAACGATCATTCAAATTCTTATTTTGTGTTTCATTTCGTAAATAACCTGGTTCAAGCGCTTTAACCTTAATTTTTTGGTAAACAGAATAAACTAAGAGCAGTCTTGGCAAAAAGCTTAAAATAATTATAATCAATTTTCAAAACGGCTCTGCTTGAGAGATTGCTCTCAATGGCTCCAGTCCATCACTACCGTTAAATAAACAGCAAGGTTTAATTTCCCCATCACTTTATGGCAGCTTGAGTTGAACTTAACAGTATATTTACTGTATGCAGTTAGCATTTTCTTTACAGTCTGGGAAGATTTTACCATCTCTTGCATATGCTTTCTTGAGTAGATTAAAGTTATAACACTTCCTACAATTTTTCTCTGAACTTTCAACAAGGAATCCACACACTGAGAAGGAATCAGGGTAGCCTAGAAAACACCATTCACCAAAACCAAGTTTTAATTTCTCATCCTGTATCTACCTAAAAGGAACCTGAAGTCAGAAATGAAAAGTCTCTGAAATTGTTAGAACCTGCTTAGCAGCATTTAGCTTCTGATGCCTTTTTTCCTTTCTGACTTAAACAGACACACGGAATGTCCTCAATCATCTACTCTACTGCAGGAAGCTGGTGACGATCTTTGTTTACCAACAAAAAACTCAAGTGATTCCACATTAACCTACACGGTACTTTTAACAACTATATAAAAATTGCAGTCAAAAGCAGCAAGTAATATCCTAAACATTAGATAAATCTGTTCTTGATAAGTACAGAATGCAGATTATCATCATTGTACATAGTTTTCCATGGTAACCTAATGCCTAACAGCCATCTGCTGTAAGGGGTTGGATGCTGCTGACAATACTTGGGGGCTGCAAATTACCTAAATGGCTCTAAGTTACAGAGTTATATCCAAAGGCACAGTAAGTAGGAGATGGTGTACATAATGTGCTGGTCAAATTAAAAAAAAAGCAACAAACAAACAAAAAAATAACCCCCCAAACAAACAAACCAAACAAAGCAACAAAAAAAACCCCAAACCAAACCAAACATACACTGTTCATTCACCGTCAAGCAACCTTAAAGCCAGTGTCTACCATTATCCTGGAAAATTATTCATTCAGAAGAGGAAGACCCTGATTACCAGAGCTAGAAAGCACCAAAAACTGTACACAACTACTCTATTTGAATCTGCTGACAGCCAAGGAGTCCAAGACACTAGGAAAAAATGAAGATGAGATTTATTTTTCCTCCCTAGGGTGGATAGATTCTTCCTCACTACTGTTCTTTCAGGGTAGCAAGGAAGAACAAGTTTGTAATTTGTGAGGAAACGGTGAGTGTTTATTACAAGGAGGACACACACCAAACCTCCAAATCCTTCAAACTAGACAGTTCCAGTAAGGTTAAAAGCAGTCACCTGTTTCACTTTGTCATCAGGTTCTTTACCCACACTCACACACTAGCGGAGAAAGAAGAAAGAAAAAGAAAACGTGGAAAAATGACTAATAGAAACAGTAGTGAGAGTCAATGCGGAAATATTGAAGTGGTTAGCTACATAAAGCCATGCTTCCTTACAGCCACCTAAGTTGAGCTCAACTTCTGCGCCTTGCGAAATTTCTTAAAGAAGAGAGTAATACAAGATAGGTATCCATTTCTTTGACCAGGTAGATCAAGGTTATTAAAGATAGGTTGGTTATGATTACTTTAAAAGAATGCTTTCCTTCAATACCCCATTTACTCTTCAATACTCTGAGGCAGGATTATACAAGAAAAGAAAAATCCCTATTTTAAGTCCTTCGTATGATTCCACCACACATTACATTTGATGCTTCCACAAAACTCTGGCCGTCATATGCTTAATCCTTTAACTTATAAATTTTCATTGTTCAATGTTAGATAAACCAAGAATTACCCCCTTTCCAGCATCAAAAACGTAACTATCTTATTTCTTTCAACTTGAAAGCAAAGGTAACATAATTGAGAATTTTCTGAGACATGGCCATTTCCTTCATACATTGTTGCTCAAGATGCTAAGGCTGCTCTGCCTAAAGCATTTGAAAGACCCACTGTAAAGTCAGGCTTAAGTAAGCCATCATAATATAAACTCATGTGTAAATGGCTCTCTAGCCTAACTGAGATGGGATTCTAAGCAAAGCAGATGCTAGCAAGCAATAGAAGTGTTATCCTCCGCCCTCAGGAGCTGCTGAGGAGCAGCAACCACCTCGCCAACTTGCATGATTAGAGGTAGCTTAGAGAAGCACACAGATTAATGCAATACCATCCCTTCCGAAACACTTGCAGGCCCATACATTAAGAGAGATAGCATAAAACCCCCTCAAGCTACAATTATTCAGTCCCAGAAGCACCTGATGGACACAGTAGTATGTGAGGAACGCTACACCAAGAACTCCAGGAAAAAAATATTAAGTCTCATTTTAGCCACAGAAGACTGAGTTCTTCAGTGCAGCTGGAACAAACTTTTCTAAACAGGCTGAAAGCTGCTTTAACAAGTATTCAAGCACTGTACGTCCTACATCTTGTGCAATGAAAGCGATAAACAGAATACGTATTTCAACTATTTACTGAAAACATCTGTTTAATCCAAAGACTTAGTTAAACCATACCGTACAATTAATTTGCCTGATAGCTTAAAACTTTTTACACCTTCCATAGTTATGCAGAACTTCTGGAGAGATGGGAGCAACGCACCTGTGCCCCTTTAATTCCACAGTGAAGCCCATTCAACATAATCTACATACACCGCACAGGGAATTCCCATTCTCAGTACACATTCATGTATTCGCACAATTTGTGCACACATGCTACTACCTCATGTTGTACAAAAAAACAGATAAAAGACAAAACTCTGTTCTAGTTTTCTAAATTCAATCCCAAAACTTACAGACCAAGAATTCCAAGTTCAATATTTAAGTGAAGAGAAAAATGACTGCCAGGTTAAATTCTGTAGTTGGTGCATGACAGAATAGGTGTCTAGGTAAAATATCGTGTATCTTATATTGAAATATAGAATTTACAGTTAAATATAGATGAGGTTTTAGGTTCAGAAGAAAACATTATCAGCTTTCTTCTGCTGGGAAATAGAAAATTAAGCAGAAACAAAAACAAACAAGAAAACTTAACTCCAATTCTCTGAAGATGCTGGTCTCTGTCCACCAGACAGAAGTTCCTAAGCTGAATTTCTTCCTCTGATGAGCTCATTTAGATAAATTCTATGAGATGAAGATGTACTTATCATGCAAAAAGACAAAAGTTTGTTTCCAGGTTCCCTATTCATGACCTCCTGTGAAACTTTAAACGAGGCCATTTCTTCAGGAAACAGTGCAACAACTCAACATGTACAGAAGTGGTTCTGGACACGTCCCATCCCCTTCAAAGGCATCACTAGTCTAAAGTAGAAAGCTTTCAGCAAGGTGTGAGTAGTCAACAATCCCACTAAAAGTTTCTAACTGAAAATGGACACAGCAGTGGCAGCCAAAAAGAAGCCTAACAGTCTCACAAATCTTATTTTTAGATAGTCAGAAACTCTAGGACTTCACTATCACCCCCTAACTTTTTTTCCTCTATCAGAGTCAGAGAACACTCTTCACTTCTTGTAAGTCTGTGTAATAGTTTCTAGATCTTCAGTGATAAAATCTCACACTAAAGACCGTAAACTAAAGGAACAAGTCTCAACTTCCTCAAGACGCGATGCTATCTTCAAATTACTCTTTTAGTCTGAGGATATTACTCTTCAGAGTTTAAAACACAGTGAGGGCAGGGAAAAAACACACTTTTAAAAACTTTCCTACTATTCTCTTGGGGTAACCCAAATGACAGGCTGATGTCTAACCGAAATTATCTCCTTGTAATGATATTCCAACAGTCTCCTCCAGCACCCCTTTGCATGGTTTTGTTCATAGAGATATAAAAAGGACGTTGCTCTTCTGGAGTCTGGACCTCTAGGCTTCTAGATCTCGTGCACTTTAGGACGCGAGATGAGGCCTTACACTCTTTTCTGGGAGAGAACAAAGGCTTCAACATGAAGTCTGTCACAAGCTGAACAGGAGGATTACAATAGTGAAGAGTCACAAGGGGTACGAATATCCCATATACTTAATTTTCCCGTCATGATTTGTTTTGCTATACAAAGATCCTCATTGCAACGGAAAACACAAAAGTCCTTTGTGCAAAGGGCAAGTGTAGCTGAAATAGTGCCAAAAAGACTGACATGCTTTTTGCTCCATCTGCCTGCTAAAGACCACATGAGCAACCAGCCAGCTGTCTCTACCATCGAGCTCTAATACACAGAAGTTCCTGAAAGACACACAAAATTCCCCAAACCCTTACCCACACGCAAAGCCACAGCAAAGAAAACGTAATGCTGTTCTCCAGAAGAGACTGGAAACCAGAGGAATCAATGGGAAGATTGCAAGAAACTCCAAGCAGCTATTATTTTTGTTTAGCAAGGATGAGAGGGAGCCTCGCATCATGCTACGGTGGCAAGTAACAGTCACAGCACTAACTCAGTGTTCAACGAGCAGTGGCAGTATGCTTACAATCAAGGAGATTCAGCGTAACTCTAGCATGACATTAAGAAAACAATAAACAGAAGCCACTGTTTAAAAAAGCAATTATCTCATGGGCTTTTGGTAACTGCTGCCACTTTATCAACAAACCCTAAAACAAACAAACAAAAATACAGGGGGTGGGGAGAGGGAGAGATGGCCGCAACGAAAACGCTGCTGCCACCTTTTCCTTTTGCAATATAACAAAGCATTAAATAGGATAAAGCCTAAACAGACATAAAGGTAAAGGAAATCTTATGAACGTATTTAGTCCCACCTCTATAAAACCATATCAGTACACACTGTTTTTCTCTGCGTAAGTGAAAGATATACTTAGCCACTGGAGGGCTCTTAAATCTGACGATGTTCATGTTGGTGCTCTACTCAACTATTTTTTACTTACCCTTTCAGACTTGAGAAGCATAAACTGTGACCCTTCAGCATTTACTTAACATTACTATTAGACTTTGATCTTGAACTTATGTACACACTTTGCTTTAATATGAATATTATCCCCTACCCACCCCCCCATCCCCAAATTTCACATAGTTACACGTCATGGTATCATGATTTGTGGGTTTTTTATAAGGTAGGAGTAGAAGGGTGATCCAGGGTGCTGACTGTTAATGAATGTTAATGAAGCTGAAATTGTATCTCAAGACTTGGGGGGGGAAAAAGCTTTACTTTTTCCAAACTTACATTCAATTCTTGGCAGAAGAATATTTAAAAAGGAATACCAAGATATAACCCTGTCTGTTTTCTTCATCCTCTCTTTATTTTTAACCTGTAGCGGCTTCAGACTCTTTCTTTGCCACATAGTTACTTGAAATCAGGTTTCTTTCTTGGCTGTATGTGCCACAACTGCATGTCCCAACACATAAGATGGTGCAAGCCTGCCCACTCTACTAGTGACTAGAACTGACTCTCCACTATTTAATATAGACAGACAGTTTGGGAAAATCTCACAAGAAGCTCTACTTTAAATTTTGTGTTTTAAACAGACGTTAAGACAGGGGAAAGACGACTTAAGACATCCTTGATTTGATACTAAAAGTAATTTTCAGGCATTCATTAGACAAAGAATTGCCCAAAAGGAAAGAATGACGTTTTTAGAAAGAAACTGAAGGTATCTATTTTTATACTGCTCCTGAAATGTTACGCATGACTTGCAAAAACGATCAGTATAAGAAATAAGAAGCCAAGTTAAAAAAAACCAAATCACCAAAACGAGCAAGCAAAAACCCAGAATCCCATCAACTGTGATTTCAAGTTTGATAGTAATACTTAATTTACTTTTCGCTACAAATTAAATGTCTTTATACCACCAAGTGTGATTCAAATCTTCTCTCAACTAAAGAATAGTCCACCCCAACTGGTATCATAATTTAAAGTACTTTATACTTTTTTTCTCCTTCTCTTTTCTAAGTTTTCTGCTTAACAGCAGGGTGGGTTTTTTTGGGTGGGCACTCAGTTAGGATCCACCTACCAAATAATTTAGAAGTTTTAAAATAAAAATAAAAATCTTCAGAAGACTTAACTTCCATAGGAGAGTTATTCAACAGTTAAAGTAATTTCTAATCATATGTTGAAATCAGTCAAGTGCAACTTTTTCAGATTCATGACTTTAAAACAAGTATGGGTAACTAAATCACATTAATGCAGAAGTACGGAAAGTCTATATAACATTGAGTTGTTTACAGTTTAAGCCTTCCAACTTTAGAGTATGAATGAGAATTTTATTTGCACACCAGTTACGAAGCAGCACTGTATATGCTTCTGCCCTGAAACTTAGAATCACAGAATAGTTTGGGTTGAAAGGGACCTTTAAAGGTCAAACTTCCGCATGTACTGCTATTGTCATCGCTCACATGGTAGAATATAATAAAGTATTTTATTGTGACTGGCTGCAACTAAGAAAAAAGGATGAATAAAATGAGAGAAAAATAGAGGCTGTTGCTTTCATACTTATGATGCAGAGGAATTTTTTTTTTAAGTAGGCTAAAGTCTAACTGAAGGAGTTTAGTTTTTGCTAAAGTTTTTTTTTTGTTCAAAGTCAAAACTCACAAGTTGCTTCCAGCAAGCATGGCGTGTTAATTGGTTTTAAACAGGTCATAAAAGAGTCATAGTTCACATACAAAGCAATTTAACCATTCACTAAAACCTTATTCAATAGGCAATGAAGCTTAACAAACTGCTTCTTCCAGAGGTCTAGCAAAGACAAGTTCCAAACACTCCTGAAGTGAAAATGTATGTATTGACCTTTGTTAGCAAAACACATCCAAAATGTAACTTCTAGCCACACTGATTTCCCCTCTTTGGTTGCCTGCCCCCTGCCCTGCTTCAGCAAACAGCACGTTAAAAATCACTGTCAGAAAACTTAAACGAATTTTTCCACAAGTTGCCCAACCATGAACGTATTTTCAGGGGGAGAAGGAAACTATCGATACACAGTTAACGTTTACAAAAAGTTACTGCAAATCTACGTGTATTAAGCCATCTCAAATTCATAAAAGTCATGTAACATCTCCCTCCCCCAAAAGAGGGGAAGCAAATGCATGAAAGAGGAAAGGACAGGAGTTCAGAAGACACACAGGGAGGGACTCCCTTGAACATAACAGCCAGTTCTTAGATTTCTGAATCACACAAATCCAGCTGCTTTAATACAGCTGACGCTGGTAAGTGTTACTTGTGTTAAATCTTAAACTTGTCTGCTTGCTGGAAATCTCATATTAATATTTTATTCTGTTACATAATGCTTCCTTCACACAAAGCTAAGTTCCAGAAATCTTATATCTTTATGTAACACAGAGCTTACAACCCCCCTCCACAATCTTCCCCCACATTTCACATTAAATTAAGATGAAACCAGCACACCTCATCCCTCATCCCACAGGACAGAGTCTGCCATGTCTCCTTTCATGCCTGCTTCCCTGTGCAGCCCTCTCACTACAGCCCACCTCCCTTGAACAGCCGCAGCAGCTCTCAAACACAACCCCAGGCTGAACCTACCCCAAACACTGGAAAATATTCCTCCTTCTCTTCTTCACCCACAGCATGACACAGAAGGAGATAAGCAGTGGAGGAGAAGACCCACTGTGGATGGTAGGGGATGAACCTACAACAAACCAATACTTACTCAGAAACATCTTCAGCCCAGGTAAGTACAAGGGAAATGGGTATAAAATGCACACAGTAAATGTTTTTGAGAACACTCCTTCTTCCAGTGCTTTTTGAGAACAAGGCTCCTTCTTGCAGTGCTTTTCTGGTCACATCCTAATAAAGTCATCCCCTTCGTGGCTCTTTGACTACTACGATGGCAAACAAGGCTGTCAGAGGAATACTGAGACTTCAATAAAGCCTACATCCTCTCAAGACAGTGTTTATTGACAGTCGCAGACATATTGTCCTTCTAGCGTTTTTATGTTGCCATAATGCCTGGAATCATTTCCTCAATGCGTCATGGAGGCAGGAGGCCTTTATGAGGGACTCAGGAGTATGAACCTGCTTGGCTTGAGTTCATCTTACTGTGAGCTGAAAATGAATGACTGTATCCAAATACCAAACTAAGAGGTTTACTGGGGAAAAATACAAAAGCAAGTTGGGCCGAGAGACAGAAAATATTTTATTCCGATGCTTTCAATTCTCGCTCAGGGTTGCTCTTCCACATCCAGGCTTTATAGCGTACGTTCAAACACGTTATGAGCCTCTCCATTTGTACCGGAGTGTTTTCATTCTGCTTTTATCAGTTACAATTCCCTCAGAGAAAGCACCACGCCAACCACCTGTACTTAAAGTGTGAGTTCTGATCATTCTTCCTGTTTTTCTTAAGCTCCCTTTAAAAAAAACACCTTAGAGCTGATTTTCTCCCCTTGCATTAAAGCGGAGCCTGAAGTCCCGTCGGCTCTGGGGACAAGGCTGGTTCCCAGACACCTGAAGCTTCATGCCTGCGACACTGCAGCTCCACAAACTCCCTTGTATTAGCAACGCTGCCAGCTGCTCTTCCCTTTTCAGATATAAAATAATCTTTAAGCGGCATATGGCCTTGGCTATGCGTGTATGTTCTGGCAGGTTGAGGCTGACGGGGTTACAGGCCATTTGTCAAGCCCTATCACATTTCCTCCACGCCCTTCCTCTCCTGAGTAACCCAACGCCGCTCGCAGCCACAGCGCCATGCAGCAGCGCGGCCATGACCGAGGCTAGGCTATTATTTGAACCTAGCAAAATACGCTACAGCAAATCATGGCTGTTAAAACACAGGGCATGATACAGCAGAAGTTACTCTGATGAGACATTAACGGTCAACGAGGCTCAAGGAGAAAAGCCTGGTTCTCCAAAATCGCAGTTTTTTTGGGGTACAGCCCTCAGTTCTTGCCTTCAGCCCGGCGGTTAGGCAACCGCTGGAGCTGCCATGTGCCAGCACAAAAGGGGAGTCCTTCAGACCACCTTCATCCATCAGACCCACGTGCAAGAAAGGCCATGCTCTATGTGCTCAAGAATCCCCTTCCACTCCGTACAGCATGAGATTTGTAATTGAAAGGCTTTGCCAGTATCATACAACCAGGCAAGCGATGACCTGTACAGTCTGCTTAAGAAAAGGGCAGTTCTAATAATGTTTACTGGCTTACCTTGAGTATCTCCAAACACGTTACAGGAAAATCAGAGTTCTGTCAATATAAACTCCAATGTGATTTAGGGCACTTTTACTGCCATAGCTGTATCCCTGCCACACCTCTTACCAACACCACTGAAACCACCGTGACCAGGAGGAGTTTTCAGCACACTACTGTCTCAGCACTGGTGTCCTACTTCCTCTGAAGTGCAGTAGTATTTTGGGACAAGGTATCAATGGATGGCCGGAACGCCAACTTCATTTCCCCCATCCATAGCTTCACAGGCAAGTTCTCTGTACTTAATAATTAAATCTGTCTACTGAGCCAAACTTTTTTCCTTCTAAATAGTGCATTTAAAGTGAGTTAATTGCATATAACAGCAGAAATCTCTTTTCTTATTCAAAATAACCACAATAAATCTTTGTATTAACAGAACACGGATGACCATCATGAGAGATCACACCAAAAGCTTTACCAAGAGAATCATTCCGTTTCACAAAGATCAGTGAACAGGTACTTCACAATAAATATTTCAGTAACAGGATAAAGACTTTTTCCACTTCTAGCCCAGACATCTTTGGAGAAAAACAATAAATTACTTTTTAGTATATTTAATTATGATTGAAGAAAGTCTGTGGATGCTTCCATACTGGGAAAAAGGCCAGTAAGTTTGAGAGCTTGAAATGTACAGGTATTGCAACACTACAGGAATGAGGAAATCCATCTTGTTTACTTAATGGCTCTGAATTTGATGATTCCTAGATGACCTACAGGAACACTGACCAAATCTAAGTTCATTGTAATGACTGGGTACTACACAGTGTAAGAAGATGCTGTATAAGATTTATCTACGCGGGTAAATACAAAATAACTGGCTTCATAAAGCTACTTGTGAACAGGTGGCTGTGTTTCAAAGCTTTTTGTCCAAGTACAGTGGTGGCCTAATGCTTGAGAAACAGCAAAAACCCTTCTGTTTTGAAAACCTTGAGAACACAAACCTATTTGAGACCATATGGCAATATACATGGTGAACAATGAGACATCTCAGCATGCAGCAGTAGATTCTGGATTTACAACCTGTTCTACCAACTCTCCTTATTTCTTATTCCAAGTGACTACATAACACTACCTGAACAACGAGAATATAGCACAAGGTCTACTTTCCTGATCTTGCTGATAGTTCTGAGATGCCCTAAAAGAGGAGGTTCCTCTCCTTACACAAGACCAAGTAGTTATCTGTAGAAAATACTCTCAACTTGGGACGTGCTACTTTGGAATTGCTTACCCTATATCTAACGGAAAGGTTTCAGCTTAAATAACAGAAACGAATTACAAAACTCAGCTTCTGAAGATATTTCTGTGCAGAAAGTTTGCCATGAATTGTTAAGTATGCCATTAAAATCATTTAGAGCACAATAAAAGAACCACAGGAATGCCCACTCATGATAAGGCTAAGTATCATTCCTACACCTCAAGAAGTTGAGAGTTCAACAGCTAAAGCAGAAATAATTTCACTTCCTTGCAGTCCTCTCTGTCCGCAATCCACTGACATTCATAAAAGTGGAATAAGCTGGGGGAAAAGCAGAAAACATTTAAGAAGCCACCCATGACCAGGTTAGTATTGTCTGGAAAATACAGTCCTTCTTGCCTTTTGTGTATGTCGAAGATGCATCTGTACAAATGCTACAGAAGTGACAAAACATAACAAGTTCAACTTCTCAGGACTGCAGTTAGCACTGCAGTAGTCCTCTCAACTAAGGCTACTGATGGCACAGTATCATAAAAAACAACTACTGATTTTGCCTGTCTCACTCCAAGGGCAGACTGGAAGGAAGGGACGGAGGCAGCGCAATGTGTTTTTATAGTGCTATAACATAGGAGCATCACAACATTTCAAGAAGCTTGGCCATTTTAAACATAATTTACTAGCAAGCTGCACTACAATCACCAAAAAGCTCCTAACCCAGCAAGGTAACAGATTTGAGGTTTGGATCACTGAAAGCACAGCAGCAAAGTTGTGTTCTCCAATTCAAAACACAAGTTGAGCTCTTCCTTTAGAGCTTACCTCCATGGGTAACACTGGAAGCCTTTAACAGCACCTCTTGCCATACCTAATATATTCTGTTGGCTGCGCTACTTATTAATATAACAATAGCATGTGGCAACCTGGAATCAGAAATAGCAAAACTAATACCAGTGACATTTATTTCTAAACGTGAATACCTAGATTCTGAAACCCTGAATTACTGAACTGGAGTCTGAACAACTTCTTACCACCAGCTAAATGCCATACATTTTGCCTGGAAATGAGCCGCAAAACAGACCGTCAGACATCTTTGCATTAGTTTGCTTCGTGGTTTGTTTCATCTCTCCCAACCACATTTTAAATCGGGGTGGTTTGGTTTTTTGTTGTTTGTTTGCTTTTAAATTTAAGCTCAAAACTATAGAAATACTTTTTATGGGACTTTTCCCAAACTCCTACACATTGTAAGCTTGGGGCTTACCTGCATTTGTTCTATGCTTCTCGTACCGGTTACAGAGGGGGCTGGATCTATGGTAGTGTTAATAGTTTTAGGGTAAGAAATTCTGATCTGAATTGAACTTTTTCCCCTCCCTTAACATTCATTAACTTTCCAAACCATGCCTGACAGCTGCCTGCTTTCTACACTGAAAAACTCTTACAGCTTAGGGTATTAAAAACATTGCTGAGCTTTAAAAGAAATTTCTTATGGGTCCTTTTCAGAAGTTACTTCTCAGGAAATGCTTTGAACCTACCCCAAAACCATTCAACTCAATTGAAGCTGCTTCACTTGACTAAACAGCTCTACTAAAGTAAGTACAGACCATATAGGTTGTAAACGGTCCCTTATCATGAAACTGCTGCTTCTGTGGTTCAAAACACCCACTGGAAAATAGTGACCAGCTGTCCAGACGCCAGTAGACACCACAACAGGTGTCTTACTTTACCAAAAACTGCTTGATATATGTCAAAGGAAATCACCGACAGATATGACAATGTTATTAGCAATTTACCCAGTCACAGAACAAGAGAAGTCTGTCAATTATGCAGAGTGTCATTATTTAATATTTCATCTTGATTCCTTGTCAGCAAGGAAACTACTAAAATACTGAAGTTGTAAGCAACAGGTTTGCTCTTTACTTTAAAAACAACATACGTTTTCCTGACCTATTCAAAGTAATGAGAAGGTACTTAACTAGTTCAAATAAACTCCCATTACAACAAACAGTTATTTAATACAGATGTCGCTGTTCCTAGCCCTTCACACATAAATACAATTCTACATGACTATTACAGGATTGTTCTGTGTCATTACTGACCTTACCGAAAACGTTACAAGTTAACTCCAGAGCACCATCCTAAAACAAAACCAAGACTTAATTTCATATTTGTGTATTTGTGATACTCATCACATTTAGCAATTTATACGGATCTACACTTGCACAGCTGGCATAAGCTTTTTCCTACTTTACCAGAAATTAGGTTTAGACCACTGCTAGAGCTAAACACCCTGGTTAGGTTGGGGGAGAGGGGGAAGGAGGAAGACCGGGGAGAAGAGGTAAGAAAGGGGAAAAAAAGCCCAAACACCATTCTAGAAACAGTAAGGTCCACTCAGGCCCCAAAACCAAAATGAATCCACCTTTCATTATCTTCGCAATATAAACAAGAAAAAGCAGTGAAAGAGCAGAGCAAGAATGAAATAAATGGGAGAAAAGGAAAAAACCCAAACAAACAGAAACAACAACAAAAAAAAGAGACAAGGAACTATTTAGTTAACTCAAGAAGTTTGGGATGAAATGGACGTAGTGTGATCTCAACTTCAGTTGAGTTCTTCTAGCATAGATCATGGATTTTTTTTCCATGCACATGAACAACATCTCAATGCTAAAGTTACAACAGCAGAGACTGCTAGCACTGGTTTAGTTCAGCCACTGCTCCACACTACTGCAACAAGAACAATCACATCCTCCAAAAGAAGGAACGAATCTAAGCAATTCACAAAAAACAAAACATTTTCCTGTCATGCACGTTCCTATACTTAGGACAGAACAAATACATTAAAAACCCTACAACATCCAGAACCTGAAGATATTTTTGGTTCATACTGTTGACAGCACAAATTTTTGGCTGAGAAGGTAAAAGAACACTCTACCAAAACTTGGAAAAAAAAAAAAAAAAGAAAAGTAGGAAACACTTCCTACAGAGATTCCAACTTAAACAAGATGCAGTTGTGGAAAGCCAATGGCACATATTGCGTGCGCTAGTCTAGACCTTAACTAAATCTGTCCTTTTCAGGAGTTTATCAAGTTAGGAAAGAGCCAGATTTCCTGAACTATAACTCTGTTGCTTGCGGCAAAGTAATTTGTAGAGGTGCAACCAATGATGGTGATCGTAGCTTTTCACTGACTTCTGCAAAAAGCTACATTCTATGTGGAACAGAATTGCACTGCATGTGGATATTCCTCATCAGGTTACTCCTCCTCCCAGAAAACTCTGTTCTGTGTCATTTACAGGAGGATGTTATTAAGTAAAGTTATGAAATGTTCATATCCAGGAAAGCAGCCGCTGGTTGACTCCGTTGGTTACTCCGTGGGGAGTAATCTCATACAGTATTACTGTCACCAAGTAGAGTCCCCCAGACAACTCCTGCACGATGCAGAAAGCAGACAGGCTCCTGGGGCTGGCAGCGTTTCAAAGCTGATCCTGGCCAACACTGGTGCCATTTGCCAGCTGTGTGGTTAAGGGTCATGTTGGGCTGTGGTTCCAGAAGGCCAGGCACCTTAGGTATGTTGAAGCACAGAGCACGTAACCAAAGAGCACACGTATTCAGCAGAAAACCAGCTCAGACAAAAAGCAAGCTTGTTGGATCTGCTGCACCACAGGTTATGTCCAATTACGTACCTGCTACCAACTGCACTACCAAGAACCTATAGAAGACTGCACTCAAGAGAGGAATGGGGAAAAGATTATGATTTCACATCGTCACCAACACTTTGCATAATAGCTGGCACCTACAGAGTTGCAGAGATGCTGGTTACCAACATAGTGCCTTTCTCCTTACTTGACTCATTTGAAGCACAGTAACTGCTTTTCTGCTCTTCTTGAAGATGCAGTATCTAGCTGATGGGCCAGGGAGGGGGGGACAAGACGACATATGGTGGTGATGTTTGCTTTAAAATCTAGTACTAGATCTGCACAGTGCTATAAAAAGTAAAACTGCAGCCTTTCTGGGTAATAGCAGAGGTTTAAGGTGCATTGGCACATAAGCAAGGACCAAACAATCACCTTCATCAGTTATTCCACTCAAAAATCAGCAGAAAAGAAGATCTACAGTATTAGCAATGCATGCTTTCCCCTTCTGCCCCAGTCAATAGCATGTCATGTTTAAAGCTTTAAAAAATACTCAAACATCTGGGGGAAAAAAAAATTAAAAATATTGTAACAGAGGGATCTTAACAGTACGCTCCTTGCTGAGTTTTTAGCAGCCAACATCAACTATTACATTGTACAGTCAGACTATCCAGTTTTCTTCCCAATACAACAATCTGGTTGAAAGAAATCTGGGATACCAGGTGTAGACCAAGAGCATCTCCAGCTTACTGTGGGCAATCTGCTGCACGTGTGACTGAGAAAGTGAATCTGGCAGCATCCAGCCCCTAGAGAAAGTACAGCCAGGTGCATTATTCAAAAACTCAGAGGTCTGATATTTGAACAGATGAATAATGCAAATAATCTACAGTTCTACCTGAGCAGAAGTTTTACTTGCTGTTCTCTTGATAGAACCTGGAGAATCCAGACAACCTCCTACAACCCTTAAGACATCACACACAACTCAATAGTGGAAGTGGTGTAAGAATCAGCTATTAATTCACTTCCCAATTTGTCTGTTGGGGCAAATAACAACCCCCTAACATCTCCCAGATTTCCCCAGTACCCTCTGTGGAAAGCCAGCACAGATACCAACACCACTTACCATTTCACAGCAATGCACGTCTGCTATGGGAGAGAGAGGCAGGTATACTCATTTTAAGCAAAGACATAGTGTAGAAGATACACAGTCGAGTTATCATCTGAAAGAACATTGAAGGAAAAGGCTGTATATATTCTCCCAGCCTAGATGCACTGGATGCATGTTAAATAAGCTGCATCTGAGTAAGTTTTTCTGAACTTTTCTTAAGGAAACAGTATTTGGAAAAGTTTCTCAGAACAAAAATACTGGAAATTTTTATCTAGACTGCAATTAATACACAAATGTATAAAGAACCGTGTTCCCCCATCCCTGGTTAGAAAAAACAAACATCACATTTTCAGACTATTGAAGGAACTTGGTGACTTAAAATAGATCTCGTATAACTTTAACAGATTTTGATTTCTACAGAAATTAATGTAAAACTTCTAATACAGTTGTGCAGATAGACTTAGCTCCTTGGTAATTTTAAATCGCAATTCTCAAGTAAAAGCCAGAACACAATAAACAGATACAAATCGCTGTTTCAAAGCAGACAGATACTTCTCTGATACAGTTATGGGAAGGAAGAGAAGGAAGCACAAGGATACTTGTCAGGCTGCATGAATTTGTATCTGCTGAACGAGACACTGAAAAGAAACAGCATGAAGTTTGAGAGAGAAGGGAGTTACAGCCGCCTCTTAGTCTCCTCCTGAGAAAGCTACACCTGAAGGGATGGTTCAAACAGCCCCATCACTTGACCTCAGAATCTGAGATTTTACAAGTGACAGTTATACAAGCTGAATTCATACTGGATACCTACTGTGTGTTTCACCAGTCCACTAATTTATTGCAATGGTGCAAACCGACTCCTGTTGTAACATAAGTCCCTTCATCTCTGTAAAGTCAAAAAGACCGTAAAAAAACCACCGTACAGCATGAACATTAAAAATCGAGGAATTTCAGCTAGAGCTGAAATGTGGGAGGCTTAATTAAAGCCATCTATTTATTTAAGCACCATTCTTCAGGTTCTTGTCTGTGTCCCCGCCCCCCGTCACTTCACTAATTAAGTACAGAACGTATCCTGTGGTTAGTGTGCACTCTTAATATTGAGGACACAGCAAAATCCAAGCTGTCTGCACATCCAGAGAGACACTCTCTGGCTACGAAGTAACCTTTAAAAATGAAGTATTGATATAACAGGAAGAACAAACAAGGGAGTAAGAAAAGACACTTTTGTGTTCAAGTTGTTCAGTTAGACAACTGACTCTTCCTTGATCTGAGAAAACTAGAAATTACTCTAACCACATCGAACTCGATGCTGTTGCACTGAAAAATTCACTGCTATTAAAAAAAAAAATTAAAAATCTTAGTTCTTCAGAGAGACATCTCACACTTCAAGCAGCTTTTTGCACTACCAAACTTCCCCGCTCCAATGCCACACATCAGTTTCTCTTGTGATCATCAATTCAGTACAAAGGCACTATTTAAGTAATCAACAGAAATTAACATTTTAAGTTAAAAGCTGGTTGTGACCTCTGATAACGCATGCAACTGAGTAAGAGAAAACAGAACAACTTCATTGCTGTTTCCTAGTAAGACTTCAAGATAGCATATTGATTGCAAGAAGCTCATTCATTTCCTGTTATGAGATAGCTCAAACCTCACTTGAGTCAGACGGGTCCAGCTACAGCTCAACACCAAGGTGTTCTGAAGGGAGGTGCATGGGGCAGGATGCCTGCCTCCCAGCTGAACTGAGATACTGCTCTATGAGTCCCAGGGAACTGAAAGATACTTAAGATCAGACTGTTAGGGAAAGTATTGAGACAGGTATCATCTTCCAGCTGTAGCTCTTCGCACGCAGGAATTTCAATCATGATTATAAGTTTTCAAAAGAAAGTAACACAGGACAGAACTCACAAGGGGAGTTTTAATAGCAAAAGGAACATCAAACAGTTTTTCAGCTGTTAGAGATAAAAGCAGCATTAGGGTGAGATACAGCTCACAGATAACAAAACCTAGATTTAGGAATTTATACATCAACTAGCTGTCTAAGTTCCTACTATAATCAATGCTATCTAAAGAACTGTTGTGCTCATCCTCAAGCAGATACCTATGTTCTGTCAGCTGAACAGCCCTTCAGGTTCACCGACTGGGTCTCTGCAGACTATAATGGGAGCGCAGGCAATGAGCTCACACCCTGGCATCTAAATTTAGGTGCTCTAGTCTGCGAGCCAACCCTACAGTTTATACAGCCAAAGTACATAGGCATGCTGACAGGTCAAACATACACATGCTGTAAGCAACTGCAGGGAGAATGGTCCTTTAAAAAACGCTTTTCTGAACAAGGACTCTCATGAGAAAATGTGAGTCAGTAGAATAAGAAAGTCTGCTAATAGAACACAAGTTGAGTTCCTGAACTACGTTCCATACAAGTTTCAGTCTGCATGAAAAGCAAATGGTTTCTAGATATACATAAGGAGGGAGAGATTCTGCCCTACAGAAGTTGTCTTCAAAAATAGCAACACATCTGAATGATTTCCAGCACACAACTGGTCAGGAAAAATATCCCTCATTCATGAACTGTGTGAGCAGGGAAGGGATGACAAGGATTTCTCTTTTTAATAAGCTAGCATTATACTTGTGCCACTTTTTTCACCAGCTGCTACATATATATATATATATGTAGTGCTGGACTTACAAACTAGAAAAATAAATAAATAACGGTTGAGCCAGAGAAAATAATCTATTATTTAAAAAAAGAAAAAACCCTACACCACAGAAGCCAGGATAAATTGAGTTAGGGCATGGTCAGACACTACAATATTACAACAAAGTACCACTTCCCTGAATCGCTGTAAATTGACCACTTGTTCTTAATCTGCCCCAATTGCAAGGCAAAATAAACACAGAGGATAATCTCTGCAACCTACGTCTTCCATAGATCCACTTGTTGAGGAAGCCAAGGACCACATGAATTGCTTACCCGTAGAATAACGCTGGGACCACGACTGAGAGTTATGCAGGCTCACATCCTTCTCTCACTCCCTCAGTATCACACAGGCGCAGGAAAGACAGAAGAGCAAAAGCACAGGCTACATTCTTGACCCTTGAGATGCCAACAGCTGGCCTTTTGAGGTGTTCATCTGCACCCAGCTTTCTTGGTGACCAGGATTGTCCAGGGTCGAGGATGACTGATGCCTGTCTCTACAATTCATTAGTTCTTTCTCCTTTGGGTTGCCTGCCAGCTTGAGCAGGAATGATTTTCAGTCAAGGACCAAGATGTAAAAGCATAGGTTCAAGCAGCAGTTACAGAGAGATTTGAATGAAATATTGCTGCAAATAATGCGACATTGATTCTGCATCATTCTGTCTTCTTAAAGTCACACAAAAGCTGTCATTTCCATGCTTTTAGTAAGGTTTCATCATGACCACCAGAGCCAACACTTTCCCTAAATCTTTAACAGAATTTTAATTTCTTCATCTAATACTTTGCTAAGTCATTCCCACTACTAACCTTTCTGTTATTTTGCCTGAGCACATAAATTTGTAATTATTTTAATTGCCCTGTATTCCCTCTTAGCTACTGAGACAGGATTGGCTCCAAGAAAAAAGTCAAACCAAGCAACTAATAAAAACCCCAGAAAACAATTCCACAATACTAGCAGTGCAGAGCTGTCAGCTTGTTTTAAGTCTTTAGTAGCTGCTACTTAAAAAGGATCAAAGTCAGTTTTAAATGAATAGGTGAGGTAGCTTGTAGATTTCCTTTTGGAATGAAGTATTTCTACAACATAACCAAATGATAGTATTTAGCTAAAGCTCAAAGTAAGAACAAAAACCTTGGGGCTAGCAGTAGTCAGACATGCTAGAGGGCTCAACTCCACTGTCCCCAGAGAGATGGAAACCCAGGGCCAAACCCACTTCTTTCGCATTTTAAGATGAGGCCATTCACGCGTTCAACATTACATTCTTTAAGAGCTCAAAACTATAGTGGGGCATAGTGGTATCACTGCAATATAGGTTTCAGCACAGTTTGAAGGCACGCTTTACGCCAGTGGGCTCCGGGCCCCAGAAGGCAGGCTTTCCAAATTAGCAAGAAGATTCTGCAGTGTGGCAAGTTGCAGGGGCAAATGAGCTGAAGGACCCCCACATGGCAGGCTTCTGGTCAGCTAGTCCGCCAGGAACTGTGGCTTTGAATGCATTTCTGCCCGTGCCTTTATGGTCTATTCCAAATTAGACAGCCTTTAAGGCACATCAGAGTTCATTTATTCCCCCAGGCGCTTGTGTTTAGGACAGTAAAAGAAATGTAAGACCAGACATGTTAAGTTTAAGTTAAGTCTGAACTACCAGCTGTTGGTATTACTAAAGTATATAGCTGCCTTTTTAAACTAAACTGCATTTGTGATCAACTGTGAAATTAGATCAGCAGCACACAGCTAGATTGTTTTGCTGTTTCCGTGATGGATATTTAGCATTGTGTAAATTCTATAAACAAGAGCGCTGTTACCTCCTTAATATTCATATCACTTAAGAAATGTTGCTTAACAGCATGTTTGACTGGCTGTTCCCTGCCCTGCCAGTAATTCACTCCCTTGCTTAATCTCTCTATTGCATTGCCACCTGAAGCTGGCAGAAGAAGAACAGTTATTTTGACCTTCTTGGAAGACCCTAAGAGCAACTAAGAGATGTACTACTTTGCAGCTAGGTATGAAACAGCAGGTTTGTTTCCTTCGGCATTGCTCCTCCAGTTCAGCCTTTTCACTTCACAGCTGCTACAGCTGCTTCTCCAAATCCCACCTTCATACCACTAGAAGCTAAAAAAACCCCAAGAGAACACAGCAGATTTGGCAGCCGACAGACTAGGCATGGGAGCATTAGTTACTAGAAAACCTCCCTTAACATCTCAAGACTGAAACAATCTTAAAAAGGAGAACATAAAGAAAAGAGAAACTCTTACACAGCATGTAGTTTCATAGCCTGACAGAAGAGGAGGGAGGCAGAAATAAGACAAGTTGCCATTATATAATAAGTGGCATTTTAAGAAAGGGAGGTTTGATTTACCAATTATAAATACTTGATATTGCAAAAGCAAACATTTGACAGTTGCCTTTTAGTTCTGATTAATATAAGCAAAGGATTTTCTGGTATTATTTACAAGTACCCACGATTAGTAGATAAGAGCTCATAAACAGCTCTGAAATCGTGTATCAGTTTCACTCAGCTACGGTGGAATTGTTCAGAGTTTTGCTATACTGTGAAACAGTAAACATTGTGGCACCCATTTGTAGGTGGATATTCTAGATATGACTTAGTACTTTACAGCCGCCAAGAGTAAGGGAGTTTTAAGACGCAAGTTCTTGCTGCCATTAATGTTATACAATTAAATTAAGCATGCAATAAAGACACTACACGCAGACATGCAGGCTTCTGCATGCAGACTGGTGATGCTCAGGTGTAACAGTGCATCATCCAAAGAAGTAAGAGTGCGGCAAGTTGCAACGGGAAAAAGGGGAGGGTGAACAAACTGGGCGGGAACTCACACAAAAAGCAAACCATGTTCCTCAGCCTGCCTGAGATTTTGAGCAAAATTACCTTGGCAGCATTGAACACAGGCTCTAAACTTATTCCTTAAAGCAGCAAGAGACGCTGATGATGGTAGGTTCCCCAGAATTACTCTCCTAGAGCAGTTATTGGTAGCACTAAGCAGACTGGAGGCTGAACATGTCTTTCTCCAACACAGGCAAAACTTGAAAGGATGCAGCTAACAAGGAATGAAAGCCATTACTGAAACCCTATCAGACTGCTTCCTAACCCCAAATACCTCTTCTGCCCTTCTGCCAGTGGTTACTGCCTCCACAGCGCAGACAGCTAACACGGGCAAAGGTCCAGGCCTCCGCTACTTCATTTTAAAATTACTCTGCTGGGCTGGAACCTGTTAGTTCCAGCTCATGTGCCGGGCTGTGACCTGTGAGGCTGAGGACTCCTTCACAGTTGCTTCGGCGATGGAAGCAGGAGCCCGCTCTGGGTGTTCGTGTCCAGCAGCGGAGCAGAGCAGCCGCTCCTCTTCAGCCACCCCAGCTGGCCTGGGCTGGGCAAGAGATGCAGAACCCACTCTCCCTGGAGCACTTGTTCTCCTCTCGTCCAAGGTGGACTGAAATAACTCAATTCTGCTTTAAAAAGAAAAAGGAGAAAAAAAAAAAAACCAAAAAGAAACCCAAACCCCATCCAGCTCATCAGCAAGTCTTTGTGTGAAAGTGTTTTAAATCTGAAAATTGGGTGCTGAGTGAAGCACATTTGTTTTCAGGCAGAACGAACAGGTTTTCAAGCACTTATCCACTAAGCTATGAAAAGAGAAAGTAAACAGTGAAACGCCTGGAAGAAGCTGAAGGGAACTGCAGATTTAACACAGAGAACATCCAGTTTCAAAGTTTATTTTAAAAAAAATAAAAAAGCACACTCACGCTTTCAAAAATACTCTGATTAGACTTAGTTAAAAAAAAAAAAGAAAAAGGAAAAGAGATCTCCTTGTTGCTTAATGTTGCTTTTAATCTCTGAAGTTAATGAGGGTGAGTTATTTCCTAGTTTGGAAGCCGTTAAAAACCAACAAATCCCCCTCTTTACTTAAAAATAAACTTTGCAAGGTTTGATTAAAAAGCAAACGGAAAAAACCCAAACAAGTGCACCTGTGAGGTGAAAAATACTGGCCGAAGTGTCAGATTAGGAAGCGCTCACCCTGCAAGGTGCGGGGGGTTCCGAGACGTGCTAAGCCCTTTCGGGCAAAGCCTCAGAAGGCGCAGGGTAAATCTACACAAGCTGAAAACCCACAAGTCGGAGAAAAATTTCCCACAAGCCTCGTGTGAAAGACTGCCTCCTTCTACTCAAGTCTTTGAATAGTGCTTTTCTTCTGAAACAAAGTGTATGAGGTACAGCGAACAAACTGTAAAGGTAACTAGGCCTTTTGTCATATAGTTCCTCCACCCACTTGTACTTTACCACACAATAGCTCGTTTACAGATTCAGACCACTCCAGCTCCACACAGAAACAATCTTGTATTGTGAAGTGAATCTACCACAGGAGTAAAATCTAAAAATACTGCAAAAAGTCTATAACAATCATTTAGTAGAACTCTACGGTTCTTCCCTTGGAGACAAAGGTTTTCCCAATTTGAATGGGTAATAACAGACTTAGTCACTCCTTACTTGAGAATGACTAACAGCCCGCAAAAGCAAAAAATACATATGTGCCGCACAGTATATTAAGCTGTTCATCTCTTAAAATAAAACGATCATTTGCACCGAAGCAAAAGTAGTTGTAGTACAAAAATCCATGTCATTCCCCGTCCCATCTCCACTGGGGAGAACAAAACACTGCGTAACACAGACCCATTTCTGCATGTGCTACCCAAGACAAACTATATGTGTTTGTTTACATCGGTGGATAGGTGTAGCAGCTACAAAACAGCTACGGGTAGAACAAACAGCAGATCACACGGATCACTCAGCAATCTGCCTAGTCAGCCATACACTAATGCAAGTAAATCATGGCAGACCAGCTAGGTTGTTGGGAAAGTCTGGAAGAAAAGACGGATAGCCTACCTACACTCTACTTGCACTTTCACCTCCTAGAGAATAGTTACTCCATCCCCCACAAGCCACTATAATAGAATAAAGATAAATGCAGGGATTATGCCAAGTTGACCCCAGGCTTTGTTCTTTCCCTCCAAGCACATTCAGTGAAAAGGTCTAAACACACATCTGATTTGACAAGCATTCAGATTCACAAAGAACGTGGTGAAAGTGAAATCATACTTGGGGCATTCATGGGTCCCTATGTCAAAGGTCATTCAGCAGCGTTTCAGCTGCTGCTTGCTAGGATTTAAAATGAACTAGTTTAAACCCCCATCGCCACAGACACCGACATATAGTTTGTGCCAGCCAAGAGTATTTTATAGCACGTTTATCAAAATTTACATCAAAGATAGTATGATGTCTGGACAAACATTTAATCCTCAGAACTGGCACCGTCTCATCTAGAAAAGACAAATAATCTTCCTTTTTAGCAAGATTCTTGGTATCAACTCATTTAACTCATCTGCAGGATACTGAATTATTATTAGAAAGAAGGTCTGAACAAAGCATTTATATGCCTTCCCCCTTTAAAAAAAAAAAAACCAACAGTTTTTTCTACCTAATTAAAGGTTCATCAGTTGATTCAAGCAGAAAAAACCCCTCACATTTAAATCACTTAGCTAAACCAGAGAGCTCAAAAAGCTTTATTAAATAACTTTTCATTGATTTTCTCAGTTTATCAAACATTATTTGAGTCTTCCAACCTTTATTAAGGATGTTTAAAGAAGGTGTATTAGAAACTAACTTGAAACAGTAGCAGGCTCGTCAGCTTCAGGGCTATGAAAAGTGGGGGAGCAGCAACTGAAAACCTGCTGAGAAATAACAACAGCGCAGGAAAACAAATGTGTTCTTCCAAAGCCTTTGTGAAACGCGCTCTCAGCTACGGGCAGCACAGTGGTAAGCCCAGCTGTCGATTCAGCAAGCTGCAAGACTGTCACTCCAAAACAGGTCACAGTTCAGCAAACAAGTTGTTATTTGTTTTTACTGCAGATGAAGAGGTCTGCTCACCAAAAAGCTGTGTTTCTGAGGCAATGTTCTTCTAGGAAGAATTACATGCCCAATTGTATTACATACAATATAGCACGTTGCCACCAGTAAACATCAGTAGACTTCTTTACTGGGGAAAAGTCTCAAACATCGCTTCATTACAGGAGGTAGTCTCACATAAGGATGCTGGTTTGCCATAGCTGACAGACAGACAGGTTTCCGTCACTTTGTTCACAACCTAGACTTCCCCAAAGCGGGACGGTAGGGCATCAACATCTCCTGCTACTACCCCTAACTCCTACGCTGAGGCATTTTGAGTGCACCCACCAAAAAGTGACCTCTATTCCTTGAGGTTTCCACCAAAGGCATACAATTTGGTAGCGAAAGACATAGGACCCACAATTGGCTGCTTCTCAAGGAAGTAGCAAGACGGCCTGTGTTTAGTGGGATGCGTGCCATTAGCTGACAGGAATTAGCTGCATTACATGCTCTCATCTCACACACTCAGGCATCAATTTAAATAACCTTTGGGCAGAAGACAGCCTTTATCCTTTTGACAAATGCAAAGGAAAAAAAAAAAACAACTCTCACAAGGAAGCACAAAACATGCTTGTTCTTTTTGGCTAAGGAAATAGTCCCTCTCAAACCTCCAGATGCCCAACAGGACTTCCCCATCTGCACCCTTCCCCCATGAATAACTAAGAATCCAATTTAAAGAGAAGATTGACATCATCTCAAAGTCTGAATATTCTGTTCCAGAGCTCTCATGCCTAAATGGAAACCCACGTGTAACAGGCTTTCCATGAGTGACCTGCTTGCAGAAATGGAGAAAAACATCAAAAATAAGGACACACTTCTAAAGGGTTTGGGACAGGAGAGATGACTAAAAAACCCTTGTTCTTCCTCATGTGATACTACAAGGATGACAACACAGGCATCATAAGGCAAGGCAAGCCACACTTCTCTCCAGATCCCTTCGGTTCCCCAGTGGGAACAAAGCACGTTGCTTTCCTAAGGACTGGCAGGTCGTGTTCAGGATAGTACGGAAATCCCTCCTGTTCTATCATGCTGCATAAGCCAACAGATTTGTCATGTTGGTGCAGTTGCTTGTTAGTTTTAGAGTATTCTGAATTTTCTAGATGGCTATGATGGCTGCCAGATAGTTTAGGAATCTGTGAGGTAGAGAGAAATAAGATTCAATATAAAAACAACCAACCAACCATACATTAAAGGGATTGATTAGATATCATCAACAGCATCCAAGGCAGTAATATCAACATGCTGTGTGGTTTTCCAGAACACCCTTATGAATCAAAAGGAAATCTAAGGGCAAGCGCATGTGAATGAACCTGATTTTGCGCACACGCTTCCTCCAAAACAGAGCTTGACACTAGCTCGTCTCATACACTACAGACTGATCTGCTGCAAGTCTTTGCAAGTTACCCAAATTAAAGGGTTCCTGACTATAAGTGTCCACTGAAGTACCCTGCAACAGTCACATAGGTTTTGCAGAATACCATTAATTGCTCCAAGAAATTCAGACCACCTATTATTACAGCAGAGATAATCATAAGCCTTATTTAAGCTCAAAACCATCAATTTGACTTTTTTGTTGGGTTTGAGTTTTTTGGTAGCGGCTTTTTCCCTTCCCTAAAATAATCTTGCTTGAAAGAGGGGGAGGGGGAAGAAAGGAGATGAAAATACACTGTAGCTTTGCATATCTTAAAATCTTGAAGTCCTCGGACAGCTGGATGAGATAGTGAACTCTGTCATGCTATCTCATTCAGGAGGCAGAGCAACATTGTACTGATGCCTTTAACGTCTCATAAGAACTACTCAGTTTTAAGACAAGGAACGAAGATAAGGCTTTTTAGCATTTTGCCTCTGAAGCACATTTAGGAGACTCTCACTTCTATTCACAGAGAAGAAATCCCACAAAATTGGAGTCACCAGGATTCACACAGGGCCTACAACACATAAAAAGATGGTAACAAAGAGTATCTCAGATAACAAAACCACATACTCTTAATTCCTCTACTACAGAGACACACTTCTGTTCTACCTATGGAAAACAGCAGACTAACAAAACTGAGGTAACTACATGGTTCCGGGCTGAACTAGGCAACAACAGCGAATCACAGTAAAACCTACGAGTTTCCACGCATCAACAGCACTGTGTTTTTCAACACTTAAGGCAAGGGTTGGCCACCAGGATTCAAGAAAGCAGAACTGGGGGGAGGATTCAAGAAGGCATCTTCCACGCCTGTATCCTCCAGGAATCTCATCTTGTGTCAAACATTGCACCTTTGATTGTAAAGGCCTTCTGTAATTTCATAGTTTATACATTAGATGCTTTACAGAGGAGACATTAAGACCCTGCCTCCCTCCCCTCACTACAATCAGCAAACAAAAGACAAGAGTTTTAAAGTACATTGTACTTTGAGTGACAAATATTCCAAATTTGTTACCTTTAAAACCTGAAAATATAAGTTTCTAGGTTTGAGATGTCTCCCCCACATCACCTCAGGCACTTCATAGCTCTGTGGCCGGTGGCCATAACCATCACATCCAAAACTCAGGATTCTAAGTCTGCTACACTGCTTGCCAATGAGAAATAATAAAGCGATCTTAAGTACCAACCCTAAAGCTGTTAAAACTGAGAGATTATCCTGTTTATGAGTACCAGTACTATATTTTACTAGTGTATGTTTAAATACAGAACCTCAACCACACTAGTCAACTACATGTTGCTTTTCAAACTAGCAGGTTCAAGACCCAGTTAAAGTTCTCAGAAATTCCTGGCTGCAGGCCATTTGTCCAAAAGGGAGATGTGGAAACAGCCTACAGCTTGGCCATACAGTCTGACATACCATATCACTTGCCACTGATCAAGAGCAATCATGTAACTTCAGGAAGCAAGAACAGTAAGTTCCGCCCCCACCCTCACGCTATACCCCATCACAAGACTTCTTTTATGAATGTTTGGAATAATTTAGCACAGATCCTTTCATACCTGCAAACCTTCCTCGTATGTATTATTTTAACCAGCTACTCAACTGTTCTAGCCAAAACACCACAGAAGACAGCAAGTAAAACTATCTGCCAAAGGAATCATTTTCCTCCATTATCCAAACCGGTTTAAGACAACAAAAACTGTATTTCCTATGGTTCCTTTCATTTAAGTGAAGTTGAGCTTTCAACTGTTTTATCACTTTGTCTTTAGTACTCCGCAACTTCCCAAATCTGTCCTGAAAACCAGCCATGGCACAACACTGTCAGGCCACGGCAGCGATCCCTTTCTCAGTATGATATATGATTATAAAAAAAAAAATCACGTAAGAGACAAGAATAGTTCTAGATTTTTTTTATTCATATTCATAAACACAGCTTCCCTAAGCTGCATTAATGTGCAACATACTGCTTTCAGCAGTGCCAATTAAGTTACAGATGTTGAAAGACTTGTAAAATGTGTAGCTACCTCCTTCCCCCATAAGAGAGTTCACTTTCTTATTTTTACTCAAATGTCTTTGCATCACCTACCAGTGACTACCTCCCTTTCCACCTGTGACTGCAGAAACTAGTGGCTTCTTACTGTAAACCACAGCAATCACATGGGGCAAGGAAAGGAGAAAAACCCCACAGATCCTCAACAAGCTAGGCTCAAACGTCTTCTAGTTGTCACCATCTACACACCAGCCACTGTCAGAGGTTGTTAACTAAGCTTTTGTTTTATCACCAGCTTCCTTCATAAGCAGCCAGTCTTCAGCACCATAAAAAGCCCGTATGATCACAGAAACAATTCTGAACTGCAAAATAAAAATGCACATAAAGTGAATTAATACTACTGTCAAAGGAGCAGCATCTGTGGAGCTTCGTAATATGATCAGTCTCAAAAAATCACTCAGTTGTTTCCTTGTTCTTGGGGGGAAGGGGGGAGACAACTTTATTGAGGGACGGGAAGGGAGAGAAAAAACTACACATGAAGTACACATTTTGAGGAGGGGTTTCCCTTAAGAAAAATCAATCCAAGAGACTGGGGAAGAGCTAGTGTGTGAAGTGCAGCTAAAAGGAGATCTTCAAGGTACACGGCCCATATAACAGATGTAATATACATCCAGAACAGCCACAATGAGACCTGGCAGCAGCTGACAGAATGAGAAAAATAACACAAAGGTTACTCAAACAGTATTGCCATTTTATTTATTAGTGCTTGTAATTTGTACATTTTGCTGCTAAAGCACAGATTTCCAGAGTCCACTTAGGTTGTACCTACAGTGACATACTGAATAGACTCTAACAAGCAAGACAAACTAAAACGAATTATCAGTCAGGACGTTTCTTTAAAAATTAAGCATTTTAGGACAAGTTTCATGTGTTTTAATAATTCCTCCATATTCTATATACTGAAATATTTTTATGCTGACTTGCCAGTTCCGTTTGGAAGCCCACATTTACCAGAAGTTGACTTCAGTTCCCGAGCAGACGCTATCCAGGAAGATCCTCCATTTACCATAAATAAAAGTAGTGCACCTTTTTTTGGGGGGAGAGCACCTTTTAGAGCTTGCATGCCATAAAACAAAGAAAAAAATCTTTTTGAAAGCTGTAACTGGATGTTAGGAGGATGAAAGCAGCCACTATTGCTTACACATACAGTAAACTGTAGACAATTGAGAGGGCTGAGTGGTGGTGTGGTTTTTTTGTAAAACACCAGATTCTTACAGCGGGTAAGCCTTGATAGGAATCCTAGCTATTTTTCCTGCTACTGCTTCTGCACATAGACTTGTGCCTCTGCTTGAGCCAGTTCACTACAGCTTTGCATTTTACATTCTCCTCCAACATCTGGATTCCCTCTGTCTCAGTCAGCCATGTTTCTGGCCCAATTTCCTTCAAATCTGTATTAGCACATCTTCCAAAAGACTTAATAAACCCAACACACTTCTGCAGGGCAGATTATGTAATCCTGTAACTAATCAAAAGACGAGAAATAAAAAATTGAAAAAAAATAAGAAATACACCTGCACGGTGAAAATGAAACTGAGCCATCATGCTATTATAACCTTCCTTCCCCCACACATATATAGCAAGCAGGAACAGCAAGCAGTACATCATCCATTTAGCTCATCTGTATTTTCCTGCTAGAAGGATCTTCAACACTGCTCCGTAAAGCACCTAGGAATACTTTTGACAGTTGAAAAAAAAAAAGTTTATTTTACACCCATTAATGTGATCATAAACCAAAGGCTACTCTCTCCATCTCCCCAATACAGATATCGTCCATGGCAGGCTTGTCATTTTTTGCTTTATAATGGAGACATTTTATTGTATGCAAGAAGCCTCAGGCATTTTGTGCAGCCCATCACTCTTTGCTGCCCACATTCAGATGGCTAATCTGCTATCAGCCAGAAGCTTGACAGACAAAAGGAAAAGGTAGGAAAACAGCACACATGGTTGCACAGACGCACACACACTTCAGCTACAAAATGTTTCGACAGTAGACCCAATAACCAACAAGACACACATTTGATTGCACTCCTACTTAATGCTTCTGTGGTTGAAGGAAGACATACGAGTTCTTTATAGGTAGATAGTCTGGGTAAAACATTTAAAAAAAAAAAAAAAGGAAGCTTAAGTAGGATGCCTATCAAGAAACATTAAGGCACAAACCTGGAAGGCTTTACTCAGTAAGTGAGCATCTTGGAACTTGAGAAGTCACAAACATCTTTCTCTTCTGAGTATTTGCTACACAAGACCTTCAAAATGCTAAAAAAATACCAGCAAAAGTTAGAAAGATGAAATAAGGGCTAACTATAAGCAATGGTAAACTATTAGAACATGTGGCAAGTTCAAATTTCAGCATTTGTTTTCTTACCTGCTCAGAAAAGAACTCTTGATTTTTTTTTTTAGAAAGTTGTATATTCTTTCCTGTATCCCAGACTATTGTGACACCATACGCATGCAAATCACTTCACTGCATTTGTTTTTGCATATCATACTGCGTAACAAGGAGATTTTTAACTTTTTTTTTTTTTGAAGAGGTTGAGGTAATTAAATGGAGAAGGCTTGACACTTCACACCAAAATAAAGAATAGAACTCCATCAAATACAAGAATTAACTACCTTACTTATTTTGTTTCTGAAGGAAAGCACGTTACCAGACTCGGAGGCAGTACTGGCAAAAATGTTGGGGTTTTTTTCTGAGAACCAGAGCTACAGTTTGCATCAAATACCTTGTAGGAGTTTTCTGTCAGGATCATAAACCTCTGTTGTGTGTCATGACTTTTATTCAACTAAGTCTATTTGTATCCTTTGCGGCTGGAAAGCTAAAATTGTCCCTCTTATGTGAGCTGGCTTAGGTCACAGAAACAGAAAGCCTGCCACTAGTTTTAGTCACTCACATGCTGAGGTACAAGCCTGGCTCATCCTTTTAGGAAGTCCTTCTCCATCGTGTAGCTACCACATCAGCTACGCAGGCTGATCCCTGAAAGCATGATTAATCACGTGGTGAAATGCAGAGAACTACGGTATGTTATACTGTGTTATGTGTCATCGGAACCATTTCCCTTTTCCTCTGCTACAACTACCAATTCAATTTTGCTTCTCATTTCTTTTTAAGTTATTATTCCACTTCTGTGCAGAAAGAGTCTCCCAGCATTTTGATTGCAACATAGAACTGATTCTATCCTACTTCCACTATGGGTTGTAAGATATATTTAAGGTTTCAGGAACACAGTATGTCAGTCAATTTAAAATCTGGCAAAAGTACAAGGTAAGCCTTACTATGAAGGGCAGAAGTTGTCAGAATAGTCCTTTCCAAAGAATTAGCCTCTGTGGCTTTAGTATCATTACAACACTGTTACGAACACCGAAGTTTACCTTGTGTTACTACAGGGAGCATTCAAGACAGATTAACAGATTAAATTATTGGATGTAATAGCTATATATATGTACGTCTACAAAACAAATTCTTATTGTAAATGCAAATTCACTCTCAGCCCTCAGTAGCTAGAAAGTATCAAAATAGGTTATTATAACAAGCCATCCAGCAGTCTGCTCCTATCTAAAGTTGGCAAGAACAGTGTTTTCTTATTGCCTTTGAGTTACAGAAGTTCTGAAATCCCCCATTAGTCTTGTCCTGCAGGACGAGTACTTCTCTCCTTCTGCGGCCATCTGCAGCACCTCCTCAACAGCAGCACCATCCCTGGCGGTACTCTGCAACCTTATCTTTCTCTCCCATATGTACAAGGTAAGAGGGGAAAAAAAATTACTACATTTGCATATGTAATTATGCTGTAGCTCAGCAGTGAGCAAAAAATTACTGGAAGTTGAGAACAGATATGCCCAATGACCACACCTTAGTTTTTCAAATGAAAACGCTTTGCAAGGAAGGGGAAGGGACAGCAGCAGGGAAGGAAGCCAGTCATTACAGCTCCAAATCTGCTTCAAAGTCCTTATTCACCATCTCATGCTCTTTGCGAGGCCAACTGTACCTAGGTCCTTCCTGTGAACAATAACGTAAGAATGAATCCAGTATTATGTGACTAGTTCTATTTCGCGTGAATTTACCAAACAACTGTACCAGGAATACTAGGGAAACAAGGAAAGGCTGTGGAAAGACATAAACAAAACAGGACAGAAGACTAAAGAGGTTACAGATTCTGAGTAGTACCTCCTTTTCCAGTTTAGAACTTCACACGACTTACAGTAGATAGCATACAGGAACTTAACAGAAAGAATAAAATGGATTAGAAGGTGGGAAGAAGGAAAGTCAGATGCATATCTTAAAGGTATGCACAAGGCAGAAATTCCTCAAAGCATTCAGAAAAACTGTTTAAAAACAACTGTATTTAGGGAAAAGGGACAACTCATCTTCCTTATGTTTTTGGGCATTAAGAAAAATTATGTTAGATTGGGGGAGGGAGAAGGTGTTAGGAAAACAAACAAAAAACTCAACCTGCTTCTTTAGGTCAAATCTACCACTTCAGCAAAAAGCAACCCAATCCCTGTAATTAAGGTCTGATTTTTCTGTTCTTTAGTTTGCACTTTTTCAGATGAAATAGATTTCCCCAGGCTTTTTTCAATCATACCATATTTGTGATGTTTTGCAATTTCATTTCGCTTTCTTCCATACATACTCTGTGGACAGATGTCTCTACAAAATGGAACAGAAAACTGCCCTCAGTGTCTGTCAGTTGTCTCACAGGATTTGAAAAAGGGATGTCTGCTGAAATAATAAAAACATTTCGTATCACAGTAACTCAAGGTGCTCCCTAGCATCACTGGCCCAAGTAGCATTTGATCCTAACGAGGACAGGCACCCTAGTTCATAGGTAAAAATACTCTCTCTACCACATCAGACTCTTTTAACCCCTTTATTTCAAGCATCATCCATGAAAGTCACTCTCAGGATCACCATGAAAGGTCAGGTTTATAATCCATTTATCTCCAGCGCTCTTGCCAGCTCCTCCAACGTTTCTGATCTAATGCTTGACTTGGGAGAAGCTGAAAAACAGAAGAGCTTACAGGAAGACAGAGGATATCTGCATCAAATCCAAAAACATACCTAAAAGAAGTACATAAGAGCCAGTTAAGGAAGAGTTATTTCTCTTCCTTCTGATACACTCCAATATCATATGGGGTTCTTAACATTTAAAGAAGTAATTTTACACGTCCTTTCACTCAAGCAGGACTGCTACTCCTACTTACAGATCCTAATTGGATAGGATGGAATATCATCTCAGCACAGGATAGAATTTCTTTTTCACTCTCTCTCCTCAATCATAATTGAGGCCCCTAACACATCCGGAAGAATACATTCATCATTAGACACGTTCATTTGCTTTACATAGTTCCCCAAAAATAGGACAGATGAAACACATTGGAAGGAGAGCAATGAGGGAGACACTACCAAACAGAAAGCAAACATTTGTAAGGGAAGCAACAAAGGATGCCAGTTTTCAGGTTTTAACCTTTGGGTGACAGCAGTTGTTAACCAAACTGCTTTGCAACAACAGGGGTAAAGTCCTCACATCAAGGAGACTGTGACAGCTGGGAATGACAGCTGAAAAGGAGAGAACTGAAACAGGCTGCTTTCAAACAGTACTGACTTCTCAAAGATGAGAAAGCATATTTTTAGTTAACTTCTGTTGCTCTGAAAAAGCGTGTTAAAATAAAAGATACAGTTACATTACAGTAATGGCATCAGAAACAAGCGCAAAGCCAGGCAAAATAAAAAAGCCTCCTTTCTTCCCTATTTGAGGTTCCTTTAGGGACAAATGTACAAGTCTAAGGAACCCTGGTTAATATGTTCAGCACTAACCAACTGAAACATATGAATCGCTGCTCGGCTGCTCCACATGTAAAGATACAAACTTAACAAGTTCCTTCTTTCTGCTCTACCACCACCTATCCTCCTAACACGTGAATGTAAGCTGGCGGGTACTCGCAGAAGGAATCAGATATACAGGCCCAAATATAGGAAGAGAAGATTCAGGACATATATTTTTACTGCCTGAAAGGTCCTTACACACTGTGGTGATAGGGGTAATATTTTTCTCAGGAGTACTGAAATAGATTTATAAAGCTATGCTGCATTTAACTGTAGTCAGTATTTTATCCGCCAAGTCTCACTCTTCTTGACTGGGCTTCCCATTTTCCTCGACTGCCACACAGGAATTCTACTTACCTATGCAAGAAAGGGACAAATAGGCTTGGCACAGAAGGAAAACTGAAAATAATCCTAGTCCTTCTTTAAAAGAGGAGGGCAAGCAAAGATTGAAAAGCCACAATTGTGAATGGTTTTTTAATAATATTAAACTTCTGTTACTCTTTCCAATAACTTAAAAGTAAGACCCTAGGAATTAGGCAGCCAGAAAAGCAAAGCAGGACTGTGAGAAATACCCATGCACTTGATGATTAGCTCAAGAAATTGACTCGATCAGAATATCAGAGGCAGCAGCTTATCAAGAGGTTTGAAAACGTGCCAGTGTAACATGAAAGCATTACAGAAAGCTACGCGCACAAAACTCCCTATAGTATCCCCCAACAATTCCAGCGCATCAAGACATCAGCTAGTCAACTGAGGTCAAAGTTATTTCCCACCGTGATCTTCTCATGCAGCCCATCAGGGACTGGATTCATCGCTCCCTGGAAGGCCACCAAAGTACACCAGAAATAAGGTATCAGACCTTCAGCGAGAAGTAGACTACTCCCTTCCCTATCCCATCCTCTCCCCTCCCCACACACGCTCTTTGCCTCATCCATGCACCCTGCCCATTCATACTCACATCCCTCTGCTCTCCACGGTGCGCTTGGGGTTTTGGTTGATCTTTTGTTGGTTTGGGATTTTTTTAATTATTAAAGATTTCAGCCAGCATTTCCCTCAATAAGAAAGAGTCCCTATCATAACTGATCTATTGCACTGTTTCGTGACTAGAGCTAACCACACATCTTCACTAATGACAACACCAGACTGCTCTCCACACCCACCTTGCCTCTTGCTGCCCAGACCCCCCAGGCAGGAGCAGCACCCACCTGCACCCGTAACCACTTCCCACATGGCTCCGCCTTAGCGGCAGCAGTCCCCTGCCACAAGCGGTAGTGGTGGTGAAACCTGGATGTGGCATGTCTTTGTCCCAGTCAAGTCGACTTTCCAGGCCGGACATTCGTTTACATGCTTCTGGAGAATTGCTGTTTTAAGGACGACTTACGTTTTTTAATTTACCTAGTGATCATTTTCAAATATTAGAAATAGCAGCCACATGCTGAGATGACTCTTTAGTCATTACTGTCACAGCAAAAACAGTATCTGATTAAATCATCTATGCCCAGATGCTAACCTCTAAGAAAACAAGCTTCTAAACACCCCACACATCAGGGTAGGGATGTTGATGTTAACAGTGTAGGTGACAAGCTAATTCTCTCCTGTTGTGTTTTACGTCTGTGTACCTAAAAATCACTGAACTTAAGACTTGGGAATACAAAAAACACCAGAAGACAAAATTCTATTTCTCCGGCACACCATTACATCAACACTGACCACGCAGACAGGAAACATCACCAGTGAAGATACTATCTTAATACCATCTAAAAATGACTAAAGAGAAAATTGAATTTTGCGTATTGCCACTTGTTTGCTGAAAGTACAAGTGTTTCAAGACAATAAATACGAAAGAGTTTAAATACTTAAACTGAAAGGAATAGCAAGTCCTAAATGATAAATCTGTTCTTTCTCTTTAAAGGCTCTAGATCAAGCCAAATACAAGGGTAGTCCCAAGGATTAAAAATGGATTGAGACTCAGTCTTGCTATGGACTTCCTGTGTGACCTTGGGTAAGTCACTTGAGAATTTACTTCTCAAAAATAACAGGCCTGTTATAGCTACCAGAATGAAGCACCAAAGTTTCTGAGACCACAGATGCAAGCCAGGTTCCGCTTCCTTGCCGATAATAGAGAAGATCCTACCTGGTGAGCTCTTTTGAAAAAAATGCAGGTAAGGATGACC
Source organism: Chionis minor (assembly GCA_013398295.1). NCBI lineage: Eukaryota > Metazoa > Chordata > Aves > Charadriiformes > Chionidae > Chionis > Chionis minor. The sequence goes on along the minus strand of VZSF01007519.1, from coordinate 1,429,130 downwards.
AGAACTTCAGAAATGTTGATATTAAGCACTTGAAAGTTCATCTGGAACTGTAGTTTGAAAATTGGTAGGAGAGCCTATGTAAAACCAGAATTATTTCCGTTTTTCAAGCTTGTTTTGTGTATTTGTACAAAACCTATCACAAGTAGAATCTTCATGATCTCCAGAGATGCAGTACGTACTGTTAAATACTGGATTTACAGTCAACAAAGCACACCGTATTCTAATCAGCTTGCAATATCAATTAGTTAGAGTTTTTGATATGACTACAAATATATAATGAGTTGAAAGCAACAAGCTTATATTTTAGGTAAATAATAATGACCGGATTTAGAAGTAGGGATTCTTAAGAGCCATTTGGCTAGATACTGTAGTTCCAGCAGTTTCCCTGCAATACAGAACAGTTGCCCAAAAATCAATTAAAAAACAGACAACCCAAAACCCCACAACCCAAGCTTCACAGAAGTTGGTTTTATTTCCTTAGCATAGTAATAGAGTCCCATGGATGTTAAAAATGTCTGCCGTCCCTCGCTGGCATTTTAAACCCTATTAAAACAGATGTTTCCACATGAAGAAAGGCATGGCACTGATATTTTTAGTTTATTCCAGCCTTTCCCCCCCACCATAAAACCTGCATAAGAAGAAGTGACAGGTGGATACCACCACCTGAGTCCCAGTGGGGAAGGAGGCGGAGGACGGCTGCAGGACCCCTTCCCCCCGCACCGCCAGCGGCGGAGCTCCTCACAGAGAGCAAGGGCCCAACTGAAAGACCGTGAGGCTGCTATTAACGGGACCCGTAAGAAAGCCCAAAGTCGACGGAAAGACTCGGTGGTGACGGATATTTGATGTCACAGAAGACATTCAACAGAAAGCTTGGGCTGAGTTCACAGAAGTCAAATCCTCAGACTTCCAAATGAAAAATTCAACCTGAGCGACTTCCATGCTAGGGAAGCCCCTGTCAGAGGGAAAGTTTCATCTACTTGCTACTTTTCATCAACTGTTTCAGTAGCACGTTTAGCACAGGCCCCTAAGCAAGGAAAACCCTCTCAGGCTAATCACCTTAGAAAACTCTACCTCAGGTAGCTAATTACCTTAAAATACCCTGCTTTACAACTGTTAAAATAAGAAGCGCTGATTACTGAGAGAAAAATGAAGTGATAATGGCATTTTTAAAGTGCAGCCCCGCAATATTTCAGTAGTTAACATGAAAACAGAAGCATTACTTGTTTATATGAAAGAAGATTTCCCTGGACTCAAACAGTTAATTCAGTTGTCCATGTAGACCTGTTCACTGTGCCTGGAATTTTAACTCGGGAAACATTCCTCAATTCCCAAATTGCAAATTTAAATTAATGCTGGAGTGAAAACATGATACCTAGTGAAAAAGAAAGGGAGGGAGGCAGGAGAAGAAAGGCACGACAAGGAATGTTGTATCCCCAGTGTCACTAACACCTGACATCCTGCCAGTAGTTGACACCTTGGAGCTAACAGAAATACGCCATGCTTTTGCCTAATTCAAAGGCACTTATGATTTTCTTGCAGCCCTCAGCTTTGTAACAAAACTTTATATGAAGTGATTCACTAATGAAAATTAAAAGAGGAAATCCAACTGTAAAGCAACTGAATTAGCACTCTAACAAGTCCATCTATATAACCTTTTACTCACTGTTACCAGGAGCCAAAAAAAAAAAAGCCTGCCTCATATATACCTGATAGCATGCAGAATTTACTCAGTTTCACACATTCTTCTTTTTACTATTAAATATGGACCTGAAGAACAGAAGGCATACTTATGTTATTTTGAGCCCATCAATATAAAAGGCTGATATCTTTTTAACCTTCTAGTAAGGGAAGTTTTAAATAATTTGCTTGTTTTACTTGTCTCACAGCATTGCTGAAGAACAAGATGCGTTACTTTTAGTTTTGCTGTTTAATAAGAATTAAGACAATCCTATAATACATATGAGAAATGCTAAGAAAGCAACTAATCCTGATCCTGCAAACCAACTCTGAATAAGAAAACCTTTGCTGATACAGAATCTATTTAAAGTCCACACAGGATTCGCATAGTGTGGCAATGCGGATGACTGGCAAAAAAAAAAAAAAAAAAAAAAAAANAAAAAAAAAAAAAGAAAAGAAAAGAAATCACATCCCTCTCTTCTCCTCCCCATTTCTCCATCAAAAGAGGGGGAGAAGGGGAAAAGACAGATAGGACGAGAAACTTCCAATCAGCACTATGTTCCTGCTTTATCAGAATGGTGCTATCATCCCAACACTTTGCTAACTCCTACTGCAGCAGATGGTTTTGTGTACTGGCCAGAAGCAAGGACAATGACACAGGATAGTTTTCTTCAGGTATGAAGTGCCAGATTTTCTTGCAAGTGGAGGCTTTAATGGCAGTGCCAATCAGCTTTTTTACTCATCTCCTGTAGAGACCAATAAACAAGGTAGAAAAGGAACCAGCTCGAGAGTTAAGAAGATAAGACTGTCTTTGCAGCTACAGTTAATGCATCAGGATGGCAGCTGTAAGTTCTGGCACCCAAACCGGTGGGAAGGCGGGGGGGAACAAACAAAAAAGTTTGTCGTACAGGAATAGTTGTGTTAAGTTTATCAACAAATAAACAGCAGGAAAGTTTACAGTAATAACTAAATGCCACAACCCAGTATTATTATTAACTGATATACTGGATGCCAAGTGCAATAGAATCACAGAATCATTTTTGTTCGAAGAGACCTCTAAGATCATCAAGCCAAATCTCTCCCTAATAAACTCCCATTCAGTGGGAAAAGGAGGGAGAAAGGCAACTGGAAGAGCATAAAATTGGTTTAGTGTATACTATGACCAAGCCAGCTGCTGAAGCACCTTCTGTACACTGATGTCCCATTAACAGCCGATACCCATTTATAAAAGCAGAGCGCGTTTAGAGATTTAGAAGAAAAGCAAGTCTCATACCTATTTATTGTAAAGGTTAAAGGGTTAACATTTTCCTAGCCATTTTCTTTAGTAAACATTTGCAAGTCAAACATACACCCACTGCTGAGAAATCTCTATTATCCAGAATCTATTATCTAACCGATCCTGATGCTTCAATGCACAATGACTTAAGTTGGTTTTAATTCCTCAAAAAAAGGAACCAAAACCAGCCTAAAACAAGACGTACTACAATTCTACCTTGCAGAACTAGTTGATAAAGACTCAGAGGCTTTTTGTAATAAAACGGATGCAGTGATGAGGTCCAAAAGTGACAAAGATGAAAGATACCTGGGATGATACCACGTCTGATACACCTTTTGTTTTCTGTGAGTAAGACATGCTGCAGACAAAACGGTTTGTGCTAAACAGCCTCAAATCTGGTTTTCTAATATTAAGCACAAAGGAAAAACACTGACAGCAAGCTTGGTAAATAAATCCCTCCCTTGAGAACGAAAGCAGCAGACAGGAGGGGGCTGACATGCATGCAGGAGAAAACTAAACACCATCTTTTTTTCTACCTGCACAAGTTGCCATTTGCTGCAGCAATCAAGAATCTCTTTTCCCCGTTGATTTCAAAAGCTAGGTTTTCAGAAAATTTCTCTCTCAAGTCATCTGTTGATATGCTCTAAGAGTATGATACTCGTATCACTGGATCTTTAAGGGAAAAATCCATTTTCTTTCCTGTTCAGGTAAACATGTTTACAGCTCCTGCACAGACGCTGGGTGGTTCACTCACATGTCACACACATGTCGTCAGCAGCAAGAAAAGCCCCTTTCTCTGATCATCAACATTTTTAATAAGGTAAAGAGAAAAGCACTTTCCAAACTTACCTTTAGCACAGCCAAATCATGAGCCAAATATAAATATTTACACTAGGACAAGAAATTAATAACACGAGCACGCAAACAAAAATACTTGCTAGGAAACGCACACAGCAAAAATATGAAAAGCCCCCTAAGTTCAAAGCAATCAAAGCAACTCGTTAGCCCCTGGAAAGGCCGTTATTTATCACCACGTTACGCCCGCAACAGTCAGGATTAGAGAGGAGAAGCACCGATCGTGACTGATCTATTTCAAAGCCCGTTCACTGCGTATGAAAACGTCTCGGATCGCAGGCAAAAGCCTTCCTATCTGTGACCCTGCACAGGAAATGCCACATAAAACCTAAAATTGCCAAGGAAGGTTACAAAATCTCCTGCTTTACATCCTACTGCGAAGAGTCGCTACGAGAGCCGAACTACTTCTCCATTTTCCAGAAAACAAGCAGCGGGGGTGTTACGAATGTTTATTCCCCCCGCCGTGTACCTTCCAAATGCATCTTAAAGTAACACACGTACCAAAGGCGGGGGGAGTGGAAGGAAAAAACCCACACAACCCAACCCCACAGCTGCCCTTAAGTCTGAAATGTAAATGTAATTCCTTATATAGACTGCAGCAGTTGGTCACAGACGCACGGAGAGCGGAGCGGGGGCCCCCGGCCAAACCGTTACCACCCATTATTATACAAACAGGTACCTCCGAAGCCAGAGGGAAGGGAAGAAACTTCGCCGCCCGCCCCCGCCGCCCGGGAGCAGCCCTCCCTTCCCCACCGCCCCGCCGGGACCCGGGGCGGGGAGGCGCCGCGGCCGCGGGGCGCCGCCGGGGACCGACGCTAGGCGGGGAGGAGGAGGAGGAGGAGGAGACGGCGGCGGCGGCGAAAGCGGCGAGCGGGCGGCGGAGGCGCCGGACCCCTCCC